>JAUEKU010000003.1:0-15130 GCA_032274805.1 Gypsophila paniculata
AGCGGTGGGTTCGGGTTATTTCCGCCCCCGTGAGTTACCACTCCGGTGCGCTCCCATGGTGTCGCCCTGAGTTTCTAATGGGCCTCACATGTGAGGGGGAGTGTTGGAATATGCCCACATGTGAGGTTCTCCCACATCGGTTGTGGAGAAGAGAAATGTACACTTTATATAGTCCAAGGGTCCTCCTCCTATTGCCAATTGGTTTTAGGAAATGCATGTGAATTTCCCTTGGACTTGTAAAGTGGGCTTTCAACTCCACCCGGGTATAGTCAGGCCCATTTGCATTCTAACAAATATTCGTATAAGATATCTTCCCATGTGTATTTAAGAGAAAGTCGATCTCATATAGACAGATTAAGAGTACGTGATGATATATGATTATATGCTAATGGAGACATGGAGCACTCCTCACGTCATTAATTGATTTTAAGATGGAATTTCAGTTACTTTATGAACTTATACATCTCCTTTGTTATGTAAGTCTGATGTGAAAAATTCAACATGTGGTATCAGAGTCAATGGCTCAACTGGGGACTCCGCAAGGCAATGATGTGTTGATAATGCTCGATAAGATGATGCGGAGTAGCAGCCCCATTTGTCTTCCATGGAGTTAACCAGAGATGGTGGGGAATAACATCATGGCGGAGTAGCCTGGTGCGAAGTGAAGTAGCTAGTGGCAAATTATGAATGCGGAGACAATCTTATAAGCTAGTGATGAACTCCTCCTATCATCAACTAATTTTAGGTTGAAACTATTTAGTGACCATCTCAACCAAAACCTTAAGGTGTTGGTTGAGATCCGATAAGAGGTTCATATACCTTAACACGCCCCCTCACGCGGAGGCTCGTAAGCGTCGACGCGTGAACAAATGCTTATGGAGGCCCGTAGGCGTCGTATATGTGGTTAAACACAGGACATTGTCAACTGTGTGTCAAGGAGGCTTCCCAGGAATCGAACTTGAGACCAGGCACGCATGAGGCTTTGATACCATATTAAGTGATGGTTGAGGTCCGATAGTAGCTTCATATACCTTAAGAATAACAGTCACTTGTGAACTTGTATACCTCGATCACTAGTATTCACAAAACAAGTCACATTCGGAGGCTTAAACTTTCGAGTGAGATCATTAGAAAATAATAGAAAAATGCAAAAGATCATTATAAATAGCCGAGGATGTGAGTCATTTAGTGAACACAAGTACACAACTTGCCTTAACTTTTATCCAAACACTTGTAATATTTGGTATGCTCCTTTCTTCACTAGCTATTCACATCTTAATTGTTTGTGTTTTTTATTCTGCATATAGTTACGTGACGTCCAAGGTCTATTTCTGTTACAAATTTTTAAATAAGATCGTTGTACGTTGCTATAATTTGTGAACTTCATTTATTGTTATTATTAACTGAGGTATATTACCAATCACAAAATCATTGCAAGTCATATATAACTATTAAGGAATCATAATATGCTCGAAAATATTCTTGTAACAACTTATTGGTAGGAGCTTCCTATTTACTAGCCTAGAATAAGTTAACTTATTTATTTTCCTAAATTAATCTAGTTCTAGCAACTTTTGTAACATGTATATAAACATTGTATTTGCTCTTCATTAATCAAGTTAGTCATTTCATTGAATTCATTCCCTTTTAATAACAATTTCACTCGTTTCAATGCCCCCTGATTGTTTAATATGAAGCGCGGAAAATGCGGACATGGTAGCTACTATTCGAAAAAATTTATACGGAGTATAACACTAACCTATTTGTGATTGGGTCAGGCTAGAGTTGAAATATTGATGAGTATGATGACCCATTTAAAGATGACACGAACACGATACGACATGACAATACCTCATTTGTTTGGCAAAAAGTTAGCTAGTTAGTCGCAACAAAGTTCGGATGACAATAAAGTTGATTAAGAAAAGGCAAAAGTTTCAATTAATTGAAATTTCAAAATCATTTTAGTTAGTCATTCTAAAAAGAAAAACGAGAAAACGTCGTGAAATATACTCATTTTACTTAATAAGAAGGTATAAACTTAGCGAGACATGTTGACACTCGTTTATATTCATTTTCAAAATAGAAAGTATCCGTAACACATGAAATGTGACTACAATGACAGGAAAGAATGGCTTCAGAATCGGGAGACGATGACTTAGCCATGTTGGAGGACCCAACCCAACTGCGGAAGCTAGCTGAAATACTATTGAACCAAGAAGAGGCACTACAGGTTTGGATGACGACAGAGGACGAACGAATCAAGTACCTGGAGAACTGCAACGATTCCTATGACGGGGTGATTAAACTGATGAACGACAGCAATGAATTGGTCCGTAAACATAAGAACAGTACCGAAGATGTAGTCAAGATTGTCGAGAGCATACACCGTTATATCACTTATTGTATCAACATGAGTATGCAGTGCATCAGAAATTGCGCGTTGCGCGTGACTTGTATCAGTAAGATTACTGCTCATTTAGCCGACCTTGTTAAGGTGGTTGAAGAGTTACAGCCGGGTGACACTGCTGCAGTGCGTCGCTTGGCTGAAGAAGCCTTGGCATACGAGAAGTACATGTGGGAGTACACCAATAGCTGTCGTAGCGCCTCTGCTCGCGCTCTTTCTCGTGGTTATTCTGAGCTTGTCAAACAAGAAGGCATCTCATTTGACGACCTTGTCAACAGGTACCTACCTGTATCTATTTATTTCATTTAATTTGCGTAGTAGCTCTAATTAAAGATCGATGTTAATTGAAGTCGTCTCTGATCGTAGAAACAAGAATGTACTTGGATACGAGGCTGAATTCGAGGAATTATCAGAAGTCGAGCAGCTTGAGGTTTACCAGAGCATAATCGACGAGTCACAGAGGATAAAGGTGCCACTAATGGAGAAGATAAGCGCGTCATTTGGAGTAGCCGTGCTGGTTGCAACAGCAGCGTTGATAGCATTTGACATATTCGAAGCTGAGTACAAGCTGGAGGCCGTCATACGCAACGCCTTCAACGTGGCCGCTGAGGTTGGCGCGTTTGCAGTGCAGTTGGCTGTCGAAGGAGCATTGGTTGCAACAGCAGAATTTGAAGGCGCCAGTATTCTCATTGTGGCAGGGGCCGGGTTCATAGCCGGGTCACTGGCCGGCTTGTTATTTGTGGCCGCTGGTGGGGCCATCGTCGACTTGATTTTTAGTTCGGGGGGAAAAGTCGAGCAGCAAATGATCGGAATGCAGTTCCGTAAGTTGGAGGTCCCTGATGGCATGGCCATTGCATATGAGATATCTCATGACGACGATTAACTTCGTCGCTTCTGTTTTTCAAAGTATTTCAAACTTTCTACTTTTAAATAAGAGCATACAATGCTCCTATGTAATCAATTTTATGTTTTCCGTGTAAGTTTGCTTGCTTAGCTTGTTCGTGTTTATGTAATCGTGTGAGTTTCAAGTATTATATATCTCCGAAAGGGCTCGTTAGTTGTTACCTCTATTATATCATAGCGATATTGGTAAAATATTAAGCACGTAGTTTGCCATTAGAATTGGAAGAAATAAAAGTAGGCAAGTAAGTAATCATAATGGTAACTGTTAGTGTTACTCAAATGTCATAAAATTGTTACAATTTGGTTCAAATAACATCATTTTAAACAAACGTGTCATAAATGTTTAGATATTAAGATGAATGAATATGTTACAACTTACAATGTTATGGAGTATTATTTTAGTTTTACTCGAACATAACATAGTTATTGCATATAGCAAATATTTTGTACTCGTATATGTTGGCACATATGTAAAAAGTACTTTTGTGTATTACACAAATTGAATAACCATATTACTTATCAAAGATACATGTTATTCGAATAAAAAAAAGTTTCACCACGAGTACTAATTACATGCTGCTTCGTATAAACATTGCATCAAATAATTTGAGCCCAATACATACAATTTTGATGAAAAGTACAAATGAAATAATATTCATTTATAACAAAACCCTCCCGTTTAGGCAACTAATTGGGTCACTTATATGTCTCTTTGGGCCCCTTCGGTTAAAAATTAATCTGGACTTTAACCATAATAGCAAGCCCAATCCTCATGTAGAAACTCTTAAATGTGGAAACGTTGGGCCTTTTCCTATACTATGAATTTTCAAAACATTTTATCCTTCAATTTCAATTTCAATTATGTTATGTTTCGGTTCGCAGTAAGAAACGACCGAAACGTATGATGTGGAGTGTCATAGTATTAGAATATAAAGACTTTTTTTTTACAATCGACAAAAAAAAAAAAAAAAATAATAAAGTTTTCAATTTCAATTTAACTCCCCTAAATCTTCCAAAATTATTTCAATCTAAAACTAACCAATATAGTTTCGTGTCTTTGTCTAAGACCAACCTAAAATGCAGTCTTTCGAGATTAGATGTTTAGTCCATCAAATTTACAATGTTGTCTTTGGTTTCGATCCAAACCATTACTTGACAATCAAATTTTGAGTGCTGTCTTTGGCTTGGTGTTCAATTTCGATATACTTGATCTAATAAGGTATACTTTATTTAAACGAGAAAACCACGTCGTAATTCATAAGGTTAATATTTTTAATATTTATCCACGACATGCTATTTGTACAACCTTAACTTGACAAAACCTTTAGAAATTTTCTTTGACCCTTCACTCATATTCGACCAAGCCCATATCCTGACTCGACCCTTACCACCTTACCCAAAACTCGGCCCGTCCAACCCGTTTAACAAGTGTAACCACAACAATCATGCTTTGCAACCAAACGCTTGGTGAAGAACATAATCTATAAAGTAAGCCACATATACTAAGGAAGTGAAAGCCACACATGTTAAACAAGGACCTACCATTAAACAAGGACATTTGAGCCGTTTCGCCAAAACAAATTTATTTTTATAGTGAACAAAGTAACTTATGAAGTGATGGTAATAAGCAATTCCTTATATTTCCTCCATCTAAATTCAAGTAAAGTATCTATTTTCTTATAGATATTTATAAGCAAAAAAAATCTAGCAATTTTCTTACTATAACAATAAATACAATAATATGATATCTTATTTAATTTCTCTTTATAAATAGAATAAAAATATCGAACTTCTATTAGTTCTATATAAGAAAATGAGAGAAACATTTTGGGAAGGAGGGAGTACAATGATATTTCACTCACAAGTCATCATAAACGTAGAACGCTCTCATTTTTTAAAACAAAGTCTTAGAAAGACAGTATTTCACTAGTATAGTAAAAGACGAGTTTCCTGTTGTACAAAACGTGATGATATTTATGCTACTTGTCACTTGTGATATTATTAAGGATAATGTGACCATCCTTTTAGAGGTATAACATTATACTTCCTTCGTTTCAGCCACTCGTTTACATTTTATTTTGACACAAAAAGAAAAAAAAAAAAAAAACACCACAAAAGGCACATATTCCCTTAGGCTACTAATAATGCTACAATTGGGAGAAAGTGATATGTAAAAAGGAATAGTGCAACGCTCAATAACACCCAAGTAACAGTAAACTAATGAATTATAAACACCAAAATAGAATAAAAAAACAAATGATCGAAATGACAGTCTCGATCAATCTAAACATAATTATATTTTATATTCAATCGATTACATTTTCAACAAATTAAAAAAAAAACGAAACCAGACCGAAAAATGTAGTAACATGGGACAACCATTGAACCAAGCATGACCTATAATTCCTTGGCCTAAAACCACTTCAAATGATTTCACCCAACACACATTACCAATAAAAATTACTCATATTTCCACCCTTCAAAAAATTCAATTAAAAAAACACACTTCACAATCACAACTTTCTCTCTCTTTCACATACTATGAACTTTCCAAACATTCATCCCTCAATTTTCAATTTATTTTCAATTTAATCTTCTCAAAATTATTTCACTCTTTTTAAGTACCCTTTTTCCCCAATTTCAAAACCCACAAATTATTTTTTCCTTTTTTGCCCTCAATCTTATCAAAGATTCAACCTTTTTTTCCTCAACATTTTCAAAATAAATAATTAAATAATATATTAAACTTCCCAAAAATTTGTTACTCTAAATTCTTGGATTTCTTTGGGATTTTTTTATGGATAAACGTGGATATAAGCTCCGTATCCTTTAATTTTAGTTTAATTTTTGTTTTTATCTTTAATTTAGCTTAATTATACTTATCTTCTTTGTTGGGTTTGTTTAATTATTTAATTTATTGAGTTTCTTTGATAATGTACTTCAATTTTGGGTTCAGTAAGTCTCGTGAAAGACCGTCTTTTGTTGGTTAGAAAATGGAAATGGTGCCGTCTTATTTGAGATTTTGTGTTGTGTGTGATATTTTGATTTAGTTTATTTATGGACGGTTTCAGACGATGATTCATGTTAACTGATCTCAAATGATTTTGGGTGAACATTTATTCCTATAATTGGCATTAATTTGTTTGATTTGAGTGTTCTTGATATAAAAAATAATGAAATAGTAATAATATTATTAGTTCATTTTGTTGTTTTCTGCTTTTTCCACCGACTGAACCATGTTACTGTAATTTTATCAATTATTTTACGCAAATAATCTTTTTTATAGAGGTTTTGTTTGATTTTTGTAAGTGTTACGGTGTGAAACGGTATTATAGGAGACATAGTAATTATTTTATGTTTATGTTGTTTTGTATGGTAGATGAAATTCTGAATCTTGCTTAAATTCTAATTAAATATGATTAGTTAATTGCCAACCACCTTAATCATTATGATGGTTTTTTAACGTTTAATGAGTTGGTTTATTAATAATTAGACTGAATTAAATATGTGGATAATTAATTAAAATTAAATAAATTTTATGATTTTATGGGTTCGTGTAAATCTTGTGTAAAACCGTCTTACTATTTCAATAGGACCGTCTTGTTTGAGACTTTGATGTATGGGCTTGTGTGGCTGTCCTACAATTTCATTGTGAAAGACCGTCGTTTGTAAACATTGTGTTTGAGCTTTTTCTTGACTTAATGTGTGAATGCAAAGAGGAATTTGTGGCACATTCAGGAAATGTGAATTGTCTAAGGATAGGGAAGAAAGCATGCCGCCTTCTTCTGACCGGTGGCGACGATTACAAAGTTAATTTGTGGTCAATTGGCAAAGCCACTTCTTTGATGGTCAGTAATTCACTTCAATTTTTCTACTTGTGGAAAATTTATATGTGATTTACTATGTTAAAAATGTACTTTATGAGGCATTTAGGTTAGCGATAGTTAGTTTTGTGTGAGACGGTTGGCGTTTGGAATATATCGGTCTGTGAGGATGTGTAGTGAACCTTTAAGAATATAGGGTACAAAACGTTTCGTGCTCATGGCTAGACCACCTCACACTAGTTTTACTATTTGGAGAGTGTTATAGATTCGACTTTCTGACCCCATTGATAGGATTGTTTGTATGAGTTTTGGTTGAATGGGGTCTAAATTTAATCTTTGTGCTTATAGTCATAGGTACGTGACATTGCAATAATTTGTTTGTCGGTACATTGTTCCATAAGGGCGTTGTTCGTGAACTTGTTAAGATTGATCTATGATACCATGAGATTAGCAACGTCGTTTTTTGTCGTTGTGAAATGCTGTACATCTGGTAGTTTCGGTGACATTCAAGGAATGCTAAATTTAGTTGTTTTAGTTAGGAAGTAGTGTGCTCAGTACACTTACTTTTGTTCTGTCATTTATTAGGATGTTGATTTGGATATCACTAGTTTCGGATTCTTCTTTTAATGTTACTGATATAGCTTTTGTTTGGTGATCAGTTATGTCGCATATATTTATAATAGTTATAGAATATGATTTTGCTTCTTTACTCATATACTAGTGGGATGGGGACTACTGATAACAGTAGCAGTTTTAAATTTGTTTGTGTAACGTGAATTTAAGTGACAGTGTGACACTGCCACATGATGCGGAGGCAATTAGGCCAAAATGAGATCTTAGGCCATATGGCACACTTCTTGATCATCGGTGCGTCTTTTAATGCTCATTCCTTTAGTGAAGCTTAATTAACTGCAGATTTACACTGGACTAAATACAACTTCTTTACTTTGCTAAGAAAATTTGTTATGAGGATCGTATATGCTCACTTAGTCACTTCTTTGTCCTTTTTTCAATGCGCCTCGTTGCTGTTTTATTGTGATGCTCATGTCTGATGCTTATTATGGCTGTTGCTCTTGATATTCCCAGAGCCTATGTGGTCACACAACTCCAGTCGAAAGTTTGGCCTTTGATTCGACAGAGGTGTTGGTTCTTGGTGGAGCGTCTTCCGGTGCTGTTAAGTTGTGGGACTTAGAAGAAGCAAAAAGTGAGTTTGTCTTTGTCTCTCTTGCAACCCGTTATTGTTGAGAATTTATATCTTGGTAGTTCATGTACTTCACGCTAAACCACATTTCGGCATTTCCTGATCTGGTCATTGCTGTTTTTTTGAAGTGCAGTGGTTCGAACTCTTACTGGTCATAGAGCCAACTGCACGTCTGTTGAATTCCACCCGTTTGGAGAATTTTTCGCTTCTGGTTCAGCTGACACTGACTTAAAGATATGGGATATAAGAAAGAAAGGCTGCATTCACACCTATAAGGGCCATAATCTTGGGGTGAATACTATTAAGTTCACGCCCGATGGTCGATGGGTTGTTTCAGGTGGATTTGATAATGTTGTAAAGGTAAGATATCAACCAGGTATCAGCTGTTTATCTGCTCTCAGGCAAAGCTGAGGTGGATTGTAGAATCTTTGGGTTTGGATACTAATTAATTTCCTCGACAGGTATGGGATCTGACAGCTGGAAAGTTGCTGCACGATCTCAAGTTCCATGACGGTCATATCAGATGCTTAGACTTTCACCCTTTAGAATTTCTGTTGGCCACAGGTACTACGCTCATTCAATCGATTTGGGTATTCACGAAAATCAATAACCAAAAATATATGCATTATATGTCTTTATACGTGGTCTGTATGATTAACAGTGTCCTTTTTGTAAGTGTCAGTAATGATTCTTTCATTTGCCATACTTGGTGGAACTTGCTTTCTTATGAGTTATGACACTGTGGCTTAAGCGTATATTCCGTATAATTTATAGTTATAGTTCAATTTTATGCCATAGCTGAAAGAAAGCCAACTGCTTGTCTTATAATTATATGAACGCTTTCCAGGTTCAGCAGATAGAACTGTCAAATTTTGGGATTTGGAAACTTTCGAGATGATTGGATCTGCCAGAGCTGAGGTATTAGAGGTTTTAATGACCCTAAGCTTCTTTAATTGTACCTGTTAAGTATTTGTGGTGTTTAGGCAGCAACCTTTTGAAAGTTAAGTACTTGACTGACTGTTAAGGAAAAACTCTTTGCGACTTCTTACGTTCACTCATTTTTTTTATATTGTACCTTTCATTCAACGTTTGATAGCCATTGTCTATGCTGCTGCTTATACAGAGGAAACCGGAACTTATTTCACGTAAAAGTCATGATGTGGATCTAGTACATATTTTTAATCACGGAATATTACATTTTTTTTTCTCTACATGCCATGTTATCATCGCGTATAACTTTTGCCTTTTTGCTGCTATAATATGTTTATCGTGTAGGCAACAGGGGTGCGTGCAATGACATTTCATCCTGATGGAAGGACTCTCTTTTGTGGATATGACAATAATCTGAAGGTGTTATTAATTTATTATTGATCAAAGGAACTCTCTAAGGACCCTTGACGAAATGCTTGCTTACTTATATTCGTGTATCCTACATGAATAGGTTTTTTCATGGGAGCCTGTTATATGCCATGATTCCATTGACATAGGATGGTCAAGCTTGGGTGATCTTTGCATCAAAGAAGGAAAACTGATCGGCTGCTCTTCCTACCAAAATTTGATAGGAATTTGGGTTAATGATCTCTCGGTATGTAATTCATTGTCTCTGCTTTTGGCTACTTCTCACGTAGACGCATGCATGTATTGCACTGTGCACACAGTTGAACCTCCTTCTGTCACCCATAACTTTTTGTTCTTTTGTACTTGTAGCGTGTTAAGCCATATGGAACCAGTGATTCTGGTTCAACCCCAGATAGTAGTACAGTCGAATTGAACTTTGATAATCATGGAAGTCAGTCCTCTGATAAAGCAGGACCAGGTGCCAGACCATTTTCTGGCGTGCGTTGTACGTCACCAGATGTCGATGCAAATGATATAAAGAATATCTATGTGGATTGTAAGTCATTTCCTTATTTATATTTTGGAAACTGTATCTGTTATGTGTAAATATGATAGTTTGTTTAGTTAGCTTGCCTATCTTCAAGGACGATGCTTGAAAGTTGGCTTATATTATGCACTTCCCCAAAACTGTTCCGTTTTATGTCACTATTCGTTCTCATTGATCACTTGGACATAGGTCCAAAGGCTTGAGAGTTGAGACTTCTTTGTAAGGTAACAAAATTGGAAATGTAAACACATCGCAAAGCGACTCTTTGACACTTCCTACTATAGTCGAAACTTAGCAACCTACGACTAGTTGAGTTTCCGACTGTTACATTGAATTTCAAACAAGGAAACTTAAATTAGCGAAAGAGAATCTTATGAGAGTTATGTGGGGCTATTTAGATCACTATTTGCCATATAAGATCAATTTTGCAACTTGTAAGAGCTTTCAGGTTTAAATGGGCTGGACAAAATCTTCATTTTCGTAGAAGGCACTAGCAAAGCATTAGCATCTTCACCCAATATGTTTAGTCTCCTTTAACTATTCTCCGAAGAGCTATCAGTACATTTTTTTCCCTTTCTGTGTCTCTCTTCTAGCTTATAATTTGCTAGGTCTCTGAACTACAGATGAGAAACCTGTCAGCTCTCGGAAAACAGGCTTAATGACTAGATCAAAGACAGTATCTGCATCAAGGAGTAAGGAAACCAGCAAATCATCCGCAAGGAAGCAAAGTACTCCAATTGCAACCCCTGGAAAAAGTAACGGTTCAGCTGGTGGTAGATCTTTCTTTGTTCCAAGCTTTGTTCCTAGAGAAAGCTCAAGTGGTAAGAGCTCTGTCAATTCCAGAAGAGAGTCATTCACACCCGCCAGGCCTGAAACTGCAGTGCCAGTTAAGGCTACCTGCATCAGAAGTAAATCAAGTAGCAGATTTGATGTAGATATGACGGATTCAAAGTCATTTGATAAGCTTATAGCAGAAGTCGGAGTCAAAGAATTGGTTGAAGATACATGTCCAACTTTGGAGAAACTTGAAGTTAAGTGCCAAGAAAAACCATCTCCTGTGACATCCTCTAAGATAGAAAGCGGTATGATCTTGCCTCTTACCGTTTTACCATATAATGCATGTCCGGAGAAGTGGTTCTTCTGAAGCCACTAGTGTGTTGTTCTATCGTAAATTATACTCCACCTTGTCAGTTTATATGCTTTGTTATGGAGTAACTTTTGTTTTGATCACTGTAGGCAACTTCCCTCTTGATAACAAAGTACAAACTGCGAAAGTGCAAAACGGAGGTGAAGATTCTCATTTTAGCAGTTCGGCTGTGAACGTTTTTAGTAACATGGATTTGAACATAAAATTTGCTTTCATCTGCAGTATCTATTTCTCTTGGGAGGACACGGTCTCTTGTCGAGAAATTTGAAAAGAGGGGACAATTTAGTAGCATTGAAGATACGACAATCAGTGCAACTCCTGACGTGGTAGCTGATAGGATCAAGGAATCGACATTGGTGGTAGGCTTATAGTTCACTCTGAAGGAGCAAGAACTTCATTTCCTCGGAAGTTTTATTGTTCATATCATGTAATGAAACGTTTTACTCTGCTGAAAAAAGTAATTTGGATGCTTGTATTAATAGAAGGAAAAACCTCAAGTTTCTGGAAGAGAGGTGACATCAGCGGCAGACACAAATGTTATCGAAGATCTGATGGAAAATCATGATGCTCTATTAAGTGGTCTCCGTTCTCGACTTACAAAGTTACAGGTAATTTTTATTACAGTCATGCCAATATTCTTTTATGCTTTTTCTCATGCAATTAGCGACCATTTTTTTTTTCCTCTCAGAACGTGCATGCCCTTTTTTTTTACTTAGTTCATTGAGTATCAGATTTAAGGCAATGAAACAATGTTCCCTGAAATTTTTTGATGTACATGCAGATGATACGACATTTATGGGAACGGAATGATATCAAAGGTGCCCTTAATGCATTGAGGAAGTTACCTGATCAGTCTGTAAGTGCTTCCCTTTTTAGTTTCGCGTCTCTTCTTTACTATGTTTGTTTTTTTGGCTTTTTATATGGTTTCTACAAGAAACCGTCAAAAGTTTGCTGTTCCAACAAACTTCCTTTGGGATTCAGGTCCAAGCAGACGTAATTAGTGTGCTCATGGAGAAGATGGAGATTATTAACATGGAATTATTTTCTTGTATGCTACCTATACTGATATGCCTCATGGATAGCAAGATGGAAAGGTAATCATCTCCCTGGTAATCCTCTGTGGCTATTTTCAAACCCTTTTTTTCATATTAACATATACTCCTTGCATGTTAGTGCTCTGCTGTATGACTTTCTTAGCTGTATTCATTTCAGATTACTTTTCTATCGTGCTCTGCTTTATTTATTTATTTGTGTTTTCATTATTTTATGTCGAATGATGTTTCATGTTACCTGACTGAATTTTTTTTGTGATTAAGACGTTGTAGATGTAGAGTCATCGTGGATTTTATGTGAATAGCTTAGTCAATGTTGAATCATAGGCCATAGCTAGATTGCTGCTTGTGGTAGTACAAGATTTTTATTGTGAACACTATTCATATTTTCAGGCACTCGAAAATGTCTTTGGAGATGTTACTCAAGCTTGTAGCATTGTTTGGGCCAACAATCCGCTCAACAATCTCAGCGCCTCCTTCTGTGGGTGTTGATCTTCATCAAGAAGAACGGTATAACTTCTATTTCTTGCTTGTCTGTCTTTTTCCCATTTTACTTTTGGACCATCACTTGTAGGCGTTCATGATTCATGAATCATCGTTATTCATCTGACTTCTAACTTGAAGGATTGAGTGCTGCAAGCGGTGCTTTTCCCAGTTGCTTGAGATCCATGAGTTTCTTCCGGCACTTGCAAGGTAATTAAAGTTTGCTTATTGTTTTCAGTTATAATGTGTAGGAATATTCTACGTTGTTTCATTTTTTAGCCTACCGTCAATCAAGTAAAAAAAAATTCTTAGATACATCTTTGAGAGAAAATTAGAACTGTATTAACGTGAGGCAAAAAGTTCCTCTTCTCTCTTAAGAAATAGACTTAGGTTCCCTCGGGAAGAGAACCTATCAAAGGAAGAGCCGCTAGAAAAGAGAAGGGCTTTAGATGCCTAGAGGTTGAAGGTGTGGACATGTCAAGTAGGGCTTGGAACAATACTTCGAATAATATCTAGTCCTAGTCTGTCATGACTTGTGTGCGAAACCCGTCAGCCATCAAACCTGCCCATGAGGTATGAGGGTCGCTTTACGCCTTTACCCAAACAAAATAAAAGGATGTGGTGGATCTTTGACATGACTTTAAGACAACTAAACTCATTAAGGAATGAGATAAAGCAAAAAGGAAAACTTGGCATATACGGAGTATAAGTTATTTATTAGTTAAGTCTTTACAAATTACAATACAAGAGGTGCAATGTCGAGGCCATTTGGTTTCCGGGTTCAAGGAGAACACAAAACTCTAATGAGACCATTGTATGCATACATCAACGTGACAGCCTCTTTTAATGGTCACAATAAACCCGAGAACGTACATCTGATTGATGTCAATGTTTTATTGCAATGCAGAAGAGGTGGATCGCTTGCTAAATCTGCTCTGGAATTGAAGCTAGTTCTACAAGACCATAGCATGTGATATTTCTCGAGTTTATTTTATTTTAAACGGATGGCCGCAAAACTTGACTGTTTCGTTTAGAAGAGCCAGAGATTCTTGATGATTTTGGCGCGCTGCTTCCCGCCTTTTTTGCACCGTGAAACCACAGCCCCAAATGATCAAGTAATCCTATTTTCGTATATCCTAAGAATGTCGAAATATAATTGTAATAGCATTCATCCCAAGTAAGGTGAATATCAATGCATGTAATTCTACTTGTTTATATCTGTGTATTTGTATCTTCATTTGGTTGATTTCATGCCAATTAATGAAAGGAAATCAAGAAACTCACATTAACAGATTTGACTCCTCGATATTTTGAACCATTATTGAAAAATTGTATGGTAATGAAATCCCAAATTTTTTAAATTTAGTGTTTTCACAGATCTTCATGTAAGATCGTCGTACGTGTGATGATCATTTTACAGCTTATTGTAATCATTTTTACAATAAGCATTTAAGTGAACGTCATTATAGTCGAATCATTTTTACAATAAGCATTTAAGTGAACGTCATTATAGTCGAACGCAAGATTTAAGGTTGTGTTTGTTTAAGAATTTATTGGAGCTGAATTGCACTTATTTGAATTAGATTGAACTAAAATAAGAACAAAATTGTATTAAAAAGAGTTTAGATGAATTTAACTCGTATGAATTGAAGTGAAATAAAGTCCACGAAAACGGTGCCTAAGAGTGGCTAGGGTGTGTCGTTGCTATGGTAACGAATTGGCATTTTGAATTATACGCGTTCTTTTGTTTTGTTTGCTGCCTTTGTTGCGGTCTCCGGTTGTACTATTGGCGCCGTCTTGTGACTCCTTTGCTTTAGTCTAAATTAACTTACTTGTCGAAAAAAGACGTACATATTTTCTAATATTTTTCCAAATGCGGTTTGAAAGAAGTATTACGTAAATTCGACATATAATTAAAACAAAGACTAGTACAACATTGAAGCCCAAAATCTTATGTTGAAACTTGTACTCGTAGTACAAATTGTAGTGACACACTCGACCTCATGACTGTTGAAGCTCTACAAAATTATTGCGGAAATTTAGGAGGGGTTTTTAACTTTCGACAAGGTTAGGTAAATGATTTTGTTAAGGAAAATAATACTCCCTCCGTCCTAGTGAATTGTTAACGTTTCAGTTTTGATACAAAAACAAATGCAAGAATTGAAGTAGTATAAAAACAAATATAGAGTAATTTAATACACAAAAGTCATTATAACATGCTTACTTACATG
>JAUEKU010000003.1:57066-71758 GCA_032274805.1 Gypsophila paniculata
CTATAGATGATGATAATATGAAATTTATTATTTTTAAACACAACAGTACCAAACTTCACAAAAACTTGCATAAGACGGCTTCACACAAATGTCGTTGTGAGACCTCTCATGTCGTGGTAATTACTTTTAATTTATTTATTTTAATTTTTAAAATCTAATTATTTTCAATGCTTGAAATTGATCCGTCTCACAATATATTAGCGTCATTTTACATCCAATTTCAAAGATTGCGGCCACCTTGTTAATAACAAAACCTAGCGTATAGGATTTATTGTTGGACTCTTCGTCTTTGAGGATCGTGTTCAAAAAGAAGTCCGCAAATACCGCGACTGTATTTCTCGCTAGATTATAATGATGGTAATATGAGCTTTAATTTCCTTAGAGCTCAACTACCATTAAAGCTAGACTAATAATACTCTCCCGCCAAACCGCAATGTTCATCCCATTTATTTTTAGCGCGATTTTCAACGCGACACTTTGACGATATTCCTTGCTATTTATATGTGTCTAATTTTCTTCTATCGAAAATATAATTTTACTATAGGTACTTTAATAACAAAGTAAATATTTTATTATCGTTATACAATTATTTATATTTTTAAAATTATTTACGATATCCCCACCACCATTCATTCTGACCCCAACTTATGCATCACCACCCTTAGTACAACTTTGCCATTAAACTCACAGGACTCCAACGATCTCATCTCACAATCTTCCCTTTCGATTACTCCTTCCTTAACCATTATCAAAACCTTCAAAAGATTGCGGGTGTTGTTAGTGGCAGGGAGCCAGGGATGTGGAATAGTGGCGGGTGGTTTTTTAGGCTGAATTTTTTTCGTTGGAGGGTTGTCCATCTGAAGTAGTAGAGTTACTTTTAAATTTAACAATTAAGTTACCTTTTAAAAACAACTTAATTACTTTTCAACATGTCTTATATTATTATGAGTCAATCTCACCGTAAAATATGTAAAAAAGGAATACCTAAAAAGTACTAAAAATGATATGAAGAAAATTAAACGCATGAAGTACATCGTTGACATTCAGCTTCACAAAAAACGTGGAATTGGGAGAATCAGGTTCAATGCCAAAAGGAACAAGAATGGCAAAAAGAGCACGCTTTATGGATGTTGTAAGCTCCTAGCATCCGCATATGCTGTGATTTTCTTGCCTTCTTGGCATATCCTAAGATGTATGTCCGAATCATGTTAGAATGCGAACGGTTCTTACCATACATGAGTGGAGAGAAAGAGTCCATTTACAAGTTCAACGAAATCCACATTTCCTAGAATCAGTTTATAGTCGACTGGGCACAAACGTCTTCACTTGTGTTCTCTTAAACAACATTATACTTCCTTTATTTGGTCATTTGTTTTATGTTTTCAAATTTTGAAAAAAATTAGCTTCAAGTCATTCAAGTCGGGCCACTCTATTCGACTTCTCTAAGCATAAGCTGCATCTACGCATAGAGTACTTCACCACACATTTTGTGGTTTATTCCACGATTACGTCGGAGTCCAGTCATTGCTGGCTTCTTGCACGTACGGAGCATCCCCTTCCATTCTTTACATGCAGCCCTAGTTTTAAAAGAATAATCCCGAAATTAGTTAACAGGGCGAAATAAAAATAGCAGAGGTAGTATATTTACCAGATGACATCAAATTCTTCTCAAATAGTTTCTCAAAGAGAGACTAAAATTGGCCATCGATGACATTGGATATAACTTCTTTAAGCCACCAAACTTGGATGGACACATAAATACGAGGATTATATAAATTACAACAACAATAACAAATATACACATCTTCTAGCTATATTTTTCGCTTCCCACGTCTCCCAGAATCCAAGTCGAGCAACCGTGACGATGAAACTGGCGGTGTGGTTGCAGCCAGACCTATAGATTCCGGAATGTCTAGATTGACCTTCATAGACGCGCTTTCCCTGGCACGTTTACTATCGGATTCCTGCAACTGTTGGACTTGAATTTTATCTTTGTTAATCTGCATACACAAATGAGCATGGGAGAGTTAAAAAAAATAAATAAATAAATAAATAAATAAATAAATTAGGCCAGACGGGACTTTTTACAGTTTGACCGAAATATGGAAGTCACGTACAAGGTCAATATGATGTATAGATGCATAAGCATCACCCAGTCTTTTCTGCAGATCATCGACCTTTCTCTTATGGTACTCGGCATTCTCCATCTCATTGCCCCTTTCTCCCATCTCCTTATATAATGCTGCAAATCCAAAAGAAATGATAAACATAAACCTAAACTGTTGGTAAATATACGCTTAACAAATTATTAAACAGATCACTGAGCACAAATTCATCTTTGTCATGTAGAGTGGTGATAATGTCGGGAAAGTGGAAGCGCGTATGTGTGATAATGATACGTGTCTATTAATGATACGTGTGAAATTCAAATATGTAAGGTAAAGTGGAAGCGTGAGTGTGTCATTCAATATCATTCCGCCATCGTTGCCTTATTTAGGTAGCAAACTACCGCATCAATGAAGCTACTGAACCTTAACACATACATGTCAGAACAGAGAGAACCCAGATCTGAGTAGGGATGTCATTGAGTTTCTTGGCCAATGTCAAGGACGACCTTAGAATTTCACGAGCTTGCACTGTGTCATGTAAAGCAAGAGCCAAGCTTCCAAGAACGGTAAGATACTGAGACACCAGTTGAAGATTTCCAAGAGTACTATGCGTTAACTGCAATCCAGTGGCCAGACGTACACTGCAGCAGAAAAGGGGAAATGTGAAATTAAATGACACATCTCATACTTTCATAGGTATCTTACGATTTTTTCAACTAGTTAACAAGATCTTATCGACTAAATTTAGAGAGCCCAAAATAAATTTATTAAAGAATCCAAAATAAAGAATCTTAACCCTTCATACGAAAAATATGAGCACATTTTCAAACGCTGGATTTGTAATCATAGAAAGAAGGTACGAACGAGAAATGGGGTGACACTGTGACAGGGAGAAACTATAAGTTGCGACAGTTGAAGATAAGAGAGAATATTTGAAGGTGGTATTTGCCATGTGAGAGGGAAATTGGTAAAAGCCCGTGTTAGGATCCTTAAATAATGGGGAAAAATAAAATTGTAGGGGCCAAAAGCTAAGGGAAGACCAGAAGACCAATAAAGGTGACTAAAAAAATACATAAACTTTCTCAGGATTGAAGAAAAAAGGCATACGAGAAGACTGTGGAGGGAAGGAACTGTGGCAGATAATGGAGTTTGATTCTACTTTAATGTTATTATTAAGTATTTCATTGACCATGTAATGCAAAAGAGGAGCAAAACAAGGCATACAATGGGGCGATTAAACTGTCCACCTTCAAAATTTGAGTTGATTACACATCACACGAAAAGAAAAGGATTTGGATTCACACCGTGCATCCTGAAGATTTTGCTGCTTCATCAACAGAAGACCATAACCAAACAAAACAGTTGTTTTCTCACGCACTCCTATGTAAGAATCCATGACGCTGAACACTGGCCCTATTAAATCAAGAGCCTGAGTGGAAAGCAAATGATATAAATGTAGAGCTCAGACCTATGACAGAAGATTGCAAATTTTGTTCTTTAAACAATACGGAGTACATCACAAGGGAAAAAGATTAGCTTCAAAAGGCAAGTTTTACCAGTGATGAAGATTCTGCGTCCCCAGCACAAATGTAAGAAACTGCTCCGTAAACTTGACACATAGCCTGGATTGACTTGCTCTCTGTCAACTGGAAATCATCAAACTCGTAAGCACTCATGAAACGTTGATTGAATATATTGTATGTATTTCGCTAATTATAATATTATATGTATTTCGCTAAGAGCAAGTAAAGATAAATTATCATATGAAATTCTTAACATCGATATCATCCACCAATCACCATAATGACAATTTTCCTTTAAACTGGAAATCAGCACAGGGAACTGTAACATCTATGATCGTTCTATTATTAACTCTATATTTCTTCAATACTCCACAGTTCTACTTTTCAGTGGTGGAGAGCCTAGTGAACATTCATTGCACATCGATTCCTTTCTATTCTAGTGTGAAAAAATGGGGGTTGAGGCAAGGAGAATTTCTGAAATTCATGATAAGTTACGTCATCTTTACTTGCATAATGAAACTCAACGAATCAAATAAGTTTATGTTCCAATGATGCATTGCAATCAACGAAGAAAGGAAATGCCACAAGCTTATATAGTTGCTTAGATCATATGGTTGAACGAAAGTGAGAAAGAACAAAGGGTGAGTACGAGATGTGAAAGCATCACTATGCTTAAGACGATATTCGCTCCAACAGAATATAAGCACCAATGTCTCTGGCACATACTTTTTATTTCATTAACTGAAAGTTAACTCACTGATAAACAGGTGGATGGGGCTACAAGCCTGAAATTGTAGAATTAATTTCAGTTCAACGAGGCCATATTGTTTCATAATAACTGTATCCTCAAGATAGAGTATTTAACAGATTCTACATTCTGGGGCAGCAATGTTGTTATCGTTAAAAACACCGTAAAAATAATACCTTTGCTGCTTCAAGAAAATGAAAAGCTGCCTCACTGAAGCAGCCAACTGAGTGAGCATATTGTCCTCTCAGCATCTCGATAATGCTCTCACAAGCCTGTAAGATAGTAGGGAAACGGATGTACCAATTTACCATCTGCGCCAAAGCCTGGAAAAGCATAAAACAATGCATGAGAAATCGCCTTACTCATCAATACATCAGCGACTAATATCACATTATCACCAAGACGTAAGAGATGTTTTGCCATCTTGGAGAACTGTATGTTTAATAGAGAACTCGTGCCAGTTTTGATCCACTCCGAGGGCAAATTACCAGACAGAAGACATGGCACAGTTTCTTGGAAGGAGTCACACAAAGTTTTACGCTAACCATTCAAAAACCTAGTGAAGCTTGGTCAAAAGCAGCATCAAATTATCAGAGTAACAAACTGGCATTTTCTGTTTTTCCTTTTCTGCCAAAATGACATCTGTAATGCTAGAGATACATAAACCACTTTAAAACCAAGTGAAAGTTGTAAGGTGCCAAAACATAAAACTAGGTCAATAGAATGCAACAGTTCCTTGGTATATGATGTTCATTTTTTCCCCTCCAGATCGACTATTATCTTTATAAGACAGCCTGAACTTGCTGAAGATAAATTCTTGGGAGTTTAATAACAAGTGACACCGAAAACACAAACCTAGGGGTTTTAAGAGGCCTCATAATTCCCATTCCACGTCCTCCACTAATAAAAACATTCACCATCGAAACAGTTTAGAATCCCCAAGTCCATCAAAAATATTGTGATACCTTCATAGGTATATTGATGGTATATACTCCTTCCATCCAAACCAATGGTCTCGGTCTCTTTTTTTTTTGTCCAATCCATTCTAATGGTCCCATACCATTTTTGGAAAACAATATTACCAAACTACCCCACAATTTCAATTTATTTACCACACAATGACACCCATTACTTAATCTATTATATTAACCAATCACTACATTACCCAGTTTACCCTTCATTTTCCACTTTTTCTTAAAAATTGTGCATAAAGTTATGGGATCATTTGTTTGGATGGGAGGGAGTAGAGGATTAGGGACACAGTAGATACTCAGACACAAAAGAAAACGAATGGTGAAGATCACGTCTATCCCATGCAAAGAAAATCCATGATTTAGTACTATAACTATCTTCACAACTCTTGTAGCGGCCAGGTTCGTTTAACCGTGTTCTCCACCTACCAGTAAAAACCTTCTAAAATCAAAATGTTATGGTAGTAAGTACTGGCAGTAGAATGGAGAGGTTGAAGGAAAACTTAAGAGAAACAATAACGAAAGCAGTGCAGTCTTAATTTTTTTTTTCTTTCTAGTTTCATGCAAAAGTGAAGCCGAACACCTACCTCTTGAGCTTCAACAAACTCAGCTCGTGTGAGATCCACTGCGACCTTGTTTTCTAGGAATTGCATCAACAACATCAGATAGACACCAGCCATCCAGATAGCAGAGTGCTGCAAATCTACTTCTGTAAAGAGGTTTCACCATTTTATTCTGTTAAAAGAGAAAGGAAGCAAACAACCACCTACATATCACATTACAAAATTAAGGAAAGAAGAGTTATTTACCTCGCACGCCATCAGTGATTCCTAGCCTTGATAATTCCACTGCAGAAAACAAATTTTGGTAAACCAATCAGATCAAACAGACCACACATTAAACAGAAATTTTATGACTCGCTAAATATTACTTCCTCTATTCCACCCAGTTGTATACATTTTCCTTTTCATTCAATTATATGCTTTTCACACGAGCTGAGTTTGTTGAAGCTATAACGTGGAATGGCATAGCCTGGATAGGAAAATTATATGCCAATTTTATGACTCGCTAAATATTACTTCCTCTACCTTGTGTGAGCTTCACCAAACACCCTTTTCCTTGGCATTTCTATCATGCCTTTACGTTCTTCTTTTTATCCATAAACTTCACTTAGCAATGCACTAATCTCCTCAAAACTCAGGACATTTGCTACTCAAAATTGTATTTTAACACCTACTAGTTTGTTTGCATTTTTAGGGCGCCTAGTGTGCATAAGGTGCCCGCTTTGCGCTTTGTCGCCTTTTATCCCATTGTCTTGGTGCAACTCGCGCCTTTCAAACTAAGAAAGGCGATTAAGACCATTCATGGACGATCTTGTGAAGAATAACATTCACATATAGATGTATGTCCAAACCAATAAATATATTAAAAAAAAAAAAGGCATATGCTTCTAAAACCTTGGATAGACTGAATCCCGCATTGAATCCGCTTGCCACACTCCTTGAAGAGCCCTTTGGGACGTCCAAATATTACAACTGTAAGATCCACCAAAGCATAAACTGCACTCTTGGGCAGCCACTCCCCATCAATGGGATACGGAGCCAACTCAAGCTTATCTGCACAGGGCTTCCTCACAAGCCCAAGATCTGCTGAATCTGTGTAATTACGAGAAATGGAACTTGATGTGATCAAATTTCTGAGTTGCTGTTGAAGTTGAGCACGCTTATCAGTCAGCGCTGAGCTCTCTCTATAACTAATACCAGGCTGTGCCAGAGTTTGATGTAAAGCATTAATCTCACTGGTCAGTTCCTGAACACGCTCCGTTCTCTGCATGTCAGCCTTCATAGCAGCATCGAGCTTGTCAATGTGTTGACCAACATTCTTGTAGTCACAGATACGAAATCGATAGAAAATGTGTAGCAACTCATTATAGAAGAGCAAACCGGCGCACTGCTCTCTCTGCAAAGGTAGCCAGCCAGCATTAACAGATGACCAACTAATCAAACCAAGAGGTAAACAGACGGCTAATGGGCACTAAATATAACATTACCAACTAGGTAAATAAGGCATGATAGTGCAATCTTTCTTACACTTCTCCTTCATTTTAGATATAGCTAGACACTTCTCTTTCAAGGTCATGTCGTTTATTACACAAAGTTTTACATAAAAACACTTCAGAGATTCCAAATTGGTTCAGTAGCATGTCCGATATAACGTGGAATGGCATAGCTGGATAGGACAATTTTGAAAATGTGCACTAATTATCCTATCATGGTTCAAACAGAGATATGTAGTCATGCATATCATACAAGATAACTCTAAGGCGTGGGAGACATTCAACTTCCACCGACACTTCTCCACTCTAAAAGCTATTTTAAAGGCTGACATAGAGAAAGCGGAATTCCCTGACATAAACTTTGACACAGTCCCAAAGGACTGCCATCTTCTATATGCCGTCACTTATTTACTAACGACACCCACCAAATTACTTAAGCGCCCCTTTCCTTTTTTTCGTCGACAATATAAAATTATAAACTATATGCCTCCACTGAGCTCTCTACTTTCGGAATCCTCGGTGAACAATCTAGTTGCATACTTGCATTCCACATTTCACATTATGGACTGGTAAGTAACCAATAGTTGCACCCGCACCCATTGACTACTACTTTACAATATCAAGCAACACAGACAGTTTAGCGAGCTAATTTGCTTTATTACATCGTAATTCATAATCAAGATCAATGAAAAGTGGGTTTTTGGCTCCATTTGAGATTGATAATAGATGCAGAACGCTAAGTTATCATGACAGAAACAGAAATATGTATGAACTTATCAACAGGACTAAACAACTACATGAAATTGGGAGACGAATAAATGAGTAGTTGAGCTGATTTATCCAGCACCAAAACCTGGAATACCTTATTCAAATCGAAAGAGTTCCAAACTTCATCACATTTCAAAAGAGCCTGTTTCACCAAGTTTACGTCATCCCACTGCATCACGTGGACATGGAGCATCGAAGTTGCAAAGTACATCTGATATCCAGAGCATAATTAAGAATCTGAGATGACCACCTTTGGATGATATATATACAAAATTCGAGACACTATCTATCTTTAAAAAACACTGTGATGCAATAGAGAAAGAAGCAGACTCAGCTAAATTTAAGTGTGACTTTGAAAACATAAGCCCCATCAGATAACATAAAAAAGACTTGATCGATAAATTTAAAACTCCGCCATGACAACAGCTTTCTAAGAGAATAGAAACAATAGATACTGAGACTCATAAGAAGCTATATTCCTTGACAGTCCAAAAACCACTTACATGTTTGCCTAGCTTTGAAAACTGAATGTAGCTAGTAGCACGCTCTCAATCTAACTACCCCGTCTTATACTATTTGAATATCCGACAAATTGAACGATGGTCAAGTTTTTAGCAGAGTACAATCAAACAGATTGCGCACTTTATTCCTACAAATTGCTTTATGTTCCTCTAGACGCTTTGACGGTAAGGTGCTCTCACAAGCTCCTAAGTCATAAAGAGCTGAACCAAATTTTAATAATAGGTACAACTTTGCAACACTCGAAAACTTACAAAGTAGGTTTCTCAAACTTTTCCAAGAGACATTTTCTCCCCCCAAAACAAACACTTCGTCAGGCATGCGAGTAGTTTAATGTGAGCATTATCGCTACTAACATTGTCCAAATAGTGAGGCAAAATTCAAAAGCAAACAATAAGTTAAGGACTGACCTGCAGTTCCGGATAGCATATTCCAGCAGCAGTATTGTATCCCTGCGAAAGAGCAATAAGCGAATTTGCATAATCTCCTTCAATAATTAATGCTGTTGCCAACTGTGAAGTGAAGTTACAGTACCATAACTTCGCTGCAAAACTACAATTAAACAAACACAAACCGTCAGTCAGTAACTGATCCCAGTGCCTTATAAAATACTCAGCATCTTAAGAGCACCACATTGCCAACAAAATAACCATAATATCAGCAAAATTACACACATTCAAGAGTAGCCGAATACTCATTTCACTCATACTAAACTATCCACTTTCTTTCGAAGTAAATTCAAACCGAAATTTCTATCCCATTTCAGATATTAAAAATGAGCATGTCATATAATAAAATACCATTAATACAGCGGAAAATATCTAACTGCCTCACTTGCACATTTTTGCATGATTATCTCAGTCATTATAGAATCTCAGTTCCACACTTGCAGTAATGTCATTATAGTACCCCACATTCCTGCTAGCACGTTTTTCACAATACGTTGTTGTATTCCTTAACCTTGTGTTTCTGACATAGGGGAAATTTGTTGTGGACAGGAGGGAATATTTACGATATCAACAAATTTTGGCACATCTATTCAGTTCATCTTAAATGCACATCATTGTCAATTGCAGAACATTGACACCGTATTCATATCCACCAAAACAAGAATTGAACATATGCAGTCATTGCTGTTAAGTGCCTGACACTGTCAATAAGAGACAACAAGAAAAATAACAGCAAACAACAGAAAAAGCATAACATACCCATCTCCAAGCGACTGCGTAAGCTCTAAACCCTTGTTCAATATCTGCTTCTGAGAAGGAATTGCTCCAACAAGATGATAACACTGACTAAGCAAACTATACGCCCTACATTTCAGCTCGAAACATGACGGTATAGACTTCAATAGCAATTGCTGCACAGAACAAATCACATTACAAAAACGATACAAGGTCTATTTGTCACCTTGAAATTAACACAAAATATCACATGAAATGGTCACCCAAAATTAAAGCCGCCTCATAAAATCAATTGCTGCTCTTTCAATACTCTCAATAACCGGAATTGAAACATACCATCTCCACCTCGTTCACTGAATTTGCGACATTTCCATAAATATCACTCACACGATCCTATTTACTCCACTAATTTTCCTCTCTCCTCACACTCATCGACCACATTCTCCCCCACCACCTGAATATTCTTATTCATGTCGTGTACAACCATTGCAACATCAATGAACGGGTGAGTACTTCTCAATGACCATTTCATCATCGACGATATAGAATTCCCACAAACTACAGCTGAGCAACAAAACCAAAAGACGGTCTTACAAAAGACTGACTAAAGTTAGTGACCCTTTTCTGCTAGTGATCCTTCTACGTTAGCTACCAATTTAGTATTTGCCAACTAAAGTGGTCTCACAATTAAACATTATCATAATAAGACGGTCTTACAGGAGGCCGACTAAAGTTAGCGACCCTTTTTATGTTAGCGAGCCATCTATGTTAGCTACAAATTTAGCATTTTCCGACTAAAGTGGCCCCACAATATAAAAAAACACTATCATAAGACGGTCTTATAGGAAACTAAGTGAAACTTCCAATTTAGTATTTCCAACTAAAGTGGCCCCATAGCAACATGATTATTCATATAAGACGGTCTTACAGGAAACTAAGTGACCCTTCCAATTTAGTAATTCCAACTAAAGTGGTCCCACAGCAAAAAAATAAATAAATATATAAGACGGTGTTATAAGAGAGTTAAGTTAGACATACAGAGCGCTCGAGGTGAGCTTTGGCGTGGTTGACGTTATGAGAATGGCGCAACAAGAGAGCGGCGACACGAAGACGGGTTTTAACCTCGATAATTGGGAGAAATGAGACGTGGCTTTGGCAAATTGCTTCGAGACATTTGATTGATTTGGGAATTTCCCCAATTTGTTCGTGGTAATCTGCTAATCCCCATAATCCTTCTGCTAATGCATCCATTGCTATGAACCCTAATTTGTGATTTTAATTTGATTTTGAATTTGATTTCTGGTAATTAACCCTAATTTGAAGTTTTTTTTTTGGTTTCGGGGGAAGGGAGAGTGTCGATAAAATTGATCCGATTCGAAAATTACAATTTGAATTGTTTTTAGTGACTTCGCTTGATGATATGGGTCGAATTTCACCAAATAGTGTCGAAAAGTAATACGAAAAGATTGAAATTGAATGGAGGTATGAATGACAAATGGATAAATCACTTTGGATTTGGGTTAGGTTTGATCAAGTCAGGTCATATTAGGCTGGGATTATCGGGTCTTAACTACCTTCAGTTGGGTTCCGGTCGAGTTAGTCGGGTTAATTTATTGTCGAGGTTCGATTAGGGTCAGGTTTGGGTTGGATCTGGTCATCATCGAGTCGGGTCTTTCAGATAAATTTGTCTAGTTTGAGAGGGGGTAGAGCACTATCGAGTTGGGTCATTATGATAGGTTTGTCAGGTTGTGTGGGTTTGGGTCAAATCTAAGTTGGTTTGGATCTTTTTTGTATTGAGTCATTTGTGCGGTCAAATTGAGTTTTGAACAAATTTAATTTTTCCGTGGCGAGATATTGATTATATATTTTAATCTATTTTAAACCATTTCTCTTTAATTTTACAAGGTATCTTTTAGGTCCTTATTCCGTCGGATCAGGTCGAATTGGGTAGGATTAGGATCGGGTCATTTTATGGGTCATCACATGTCGGATCCAGTCAGGTCCAATAATTATCGGGTTAAATCAAGTTACAGGTCATCTCGATTTGGTTTCGATTTTGAATCGACCTCATCAATTGGTCGTATCGGGCTAGGTTAGACGATCAGGTTCGGATCGGGACAAGCTTGCCAAGTCTCTGTAGAAGGGCTATTAACATTTTTTTTAAATCGATAATACTCATAAGTGTGGCATAAAACTTTTCAAAAAAATTTGCATTTAATAATGTATAGTCGTTCTTAACACCAAATCTTAAAAAAGACGGTTTTTCACTAATGACGTTAAAGAATATTTTCTGATCCATAAAATGCGATCACGTTTACGCACTTGTGACCATATATTATTGAGAATAATATAACTATTTTTTAGAGGTATAAAAGTGGTCACTTGATAGTCAATAATGGTCACGATTAACCTAAATGTGGTTCCATTTTATGCGTTAGAAATTCCGTCTTTCACATTGTTAGTGAAAGTCCGTCTTTTATAAGGCGAACTCCGATCCGTCACTAAACCATTTGCCATATGAAATGCAACTACTTCCTAGAGGAAAATAAATAAATAAATTATTATTACTTTTATTATTATTAATTGATAAGTATGAAATAATGAGGAAGTTTCTTAATGCTTGCTTGCTTCAAATCTTAGTTAAAATTTGATTAATTAATAAAAATACAGAAAACGACATACGTGATGTCAAGAAGAGAGAAAAGTCAAAGATGGGAACTAATTTAGTTATTTAAATGAATCTAAATAATGTTCCATAGCTTCTACACATTAATATGTTACGTAGGGGGGTCACTATATGCTTGGTAAAATCTATATTATCTTCACCTTGCTTCATGCAAATTATTCTACGGAAAAGACTTGTTTGAATATTTATTTTGACCTAATATAATGAAGTTGATGAAGACTTTTTAGTATGTTAAATACTTCTATATTACAAAGTATTAATTGATCAGAAACTGTAGTGGTATTGATTATAATTAGGTTTGTTTTTAGTGATCTTCACATTTAATTTTAAGACGCTCGTTTAATTTATCACTTTAATGTCTCTTCAAAATATATTTATATAAAAAAATATGTTCTGTAAAGTACACTTTTTTAAAAATAAAATCATTTTATATGATAAATTTAATATTATATATTTCATAATCTAAAATATATCGAATATTTATATCGTAAAATAAAAATACTCAAAGACTAAGGTGATTTTCGTTGTACATACATAATGGATCAACTCAACACTTGTCTTTAATACGGAGTATACCATTAACATTATAAATCAATATTTTAGCAAATTAAACAAATAACCATAATAGCGAATATGTCGTAATCGACTATTTAACGTTTGGCGAAACTTTAATTATTGATATAAAACGAGTAAAATGTCGCATTTTGACCAAAACATCTTCTTTTCACTTTAAAATCAATGATCCGTATTCACTATTCACTACTAAACCGCAAAATTTGTGTTAAGCTCTTGCACGGCACTTATTGTAAGATGTTACGTAACATGAATTTGACCTTCGTACTATTCCGTACTATTTATGTTAAAAGCAAATTATCAAAATTTTATTTATGTTTAACGACGAATTGTACTTAAATTAATACACACAAGCAAATAAAATGTTTTGTTAGCAAATTGAAATTTGTTGCATTAATTCTCTGCAACGGGCTAACTAGAATAAGTGAGACAGATAAGCTCACAAATGAATGAGGTTTTATCCTAAAAACGATTTGCTATGAATTCGGCGATGTGAAACCTTGTCCTTGCACACATGTATTATGGAAAAACCTCGACAAAGTTTGCTTTTTTTCACAATGAATCCATACTCAACTATAGATGATTAAAAAGTTTTAAGAGTTAATTAATTAATATCTCAACTGGTATATTTCACGTTATCTTGACGCTAGATGTATATTTTTATAAATGTTTCAGCCACATTATTATTATTATTATTATTATTATTATTATTATTTTTATAGAAGTGCAAACTTTATTAGACGATGGTAAATAATTGTTTACAAGAAATTAGTGGGTAGCCGAGATACTATCTGGGCTCCCACTCCTTTTGCAATACTAAAACTGATCCGAGTAAAAATATGAGCAGCAACGCGTTTCCCGGTATCCTGAGACACCGAGATTCTCTGAATCCGTTTTAACAAATCAACAGCTCCGGCCTCCAACTCGCCGAGTGAAGAGAAAGAGAAAGGTAAGAAACCGTACCCTCGCGCCTCACACAGGTTCTGGTACTTGGCACATTTGCGCCGAGCAGCATCAACCACAACCCGTCCCGAAGCAAAATCCGTCAAAGCAGTCTGGGTCAAGGGGGAAGAGCCAGTCAAGTCCACACACACATCACGCCCCCGGTCCCAAGAATAAAGAAGCAAATCCGCGGGACGAAGGGGCTTGTCATGCCCGTCAACCAAACCAACATCCACCTCCTTAGCAGCTGAAATACCGGACCTGAAGCATATATCCATAAGGGTGTCCCGAACAAGGTTATGGCGATGCTTAACCCCAATAGTAGCAGTGCAGGACACAGCATGATCACCAAAGATGTCCCCATCAAAAACACGGGAACAGGCGGAGCATGGTCGAACCACCGGAAAAAGGGGGATGCCCAGACGATAGCCAAGAACACAGCGATAAGTCCGCTCATTCATGGTCTGTCCCAGCCCGGAGATAGGAACTGCCCGAAGCCAGTCAGAGGCATGAGCCCCCTGTTGAGACTTCCATAATGCTGTCTGTCGAGGGGTTAAAGAGAAATCGGATTCAGCGGTAGCGGCCACCTTCGCGAAATATATGTCTGCCAATTT
>JAUEKU010000003.1:81755-106947 GCA_032274805.1 Gypsophila paniculata
AATTTTACGTAAAATCAAAGGTCAAAGGCTTACCTCGAAAAACGAAAACGACATATATATTTGAACAGAGGGAGTACCATTTAACGATAAAATGTTGTAACGAGTAATAACGGCCTTGTCGAAAAGTGGTAACATTTTAGCAAAAAGCGGTAACATAATTCCGTCGTAAGTTTAGACCGTCGTAAATGAGAATTTGCGATAAATAAATGGGGAGTTATTCGGTGTACATCATGTATTCATGTTCTTCTCTTCATCATTGGCAGTTGGTTATTATACTAGGTTTGGTAAGACGATTTTACGATAAATTTGGTAATAAATATTGTGATGCAATGATTATTCTTTCTTCTTATCCATATTGTTAATATTAGACGGGTCGATTTGATCATGTTTTTGTTCATTTAGACCATGTTTATCCGTATGTTAAGCTTATAATTTTTTCTCATGCTTTATGGATAAATCAACTTAACCTTAATACGGAGTATACTACTCGTACGAATGTCCGAAGTGCCTCTTTGCGTTTTACCATATTTTATAATGTTATTTGTATTTTTTTTGTGTGTCTAGATAAGATGTTTTATTTGAAATACTTTTTAACATAACTTAATATTTGAATTAAAATAAATTTAAATTTTAATAAATAATATACTCCATAAAATAGAAAATATATAAAATAAAAAATTTAACCAAACTACATCAAAAAGTGGTTTCTAAATGTAGAGATTGAAAAAGTATAAAAATATGGTGTTTTATTTTATTTTATTTTATTTTATTTTGTCAATTTGAAAATAAAATATTTTAAGAATTCACAAAATTGTTTTTTCACTTGAACCAATCACAATGCACCATTTGGAGTTGGTTATTAACCTACCTATATATGATTTTTTATCGAAAATACAATTTTATGAAATATAAAATTTAGTACGAAGTAGTACAAACTACAACGAATAATTAATAATATGACGCTCGCATGATAGTAACATTAAAATGATACCGCATGTGTATGGAAGAAGGTAGTAACTTTTTGATAATATATTCTCTTGATCTATTGAAATTAAATTAGGATGTAAATATGTTCGAAATAGAATTAGTAGTACAATTTATTAGTCACAAGGCAAAAGAGAACGAAAATAGGATAATTTTAGAAAATTAGAGGAAACATATGAGTTACGGAATATCACGTACTCGCATTTTGCATTAATTGAGTAAGACTTATATGAATTTTTTTTTTGTTGTATAGTTTTTTTTTCTTGTAATTGGTGCTAATATGAGTGACTATAATCAATTCATTTCATATTTAATTCGGAATACATTATTTTAAGAGTAAGATTTACATACGACGGTTATAAAAAATATAAAACATCATATAAGTTGGATGATAAAGGAAGAGAGAATATAAAAGGGGTGGAATGGTTAGGCGGCACGTTGGATGATGTCCGAGCAGATACTAAAAACATGATTAATGAATTTAATAATGATTTAATTTGATTGTGAAATTTGTTTTTAATTGATTTGATTTATTTGAATATCTTTGTTTGGTGATAATAGAGGGGTGTTTTGTGTTTTATGTGATTGAAATGATTTTTATTCATAAATCTAAAGAATCATCCCTATATGTTTGTGGGGTTATATTATGGATTTCAACGTCATGGTCGGTGGAAGGTACTCCCTAGTCCCTACCTTTTACATGTCTTGCCTTTTGGGATTCACAAATTCTTATTTAAATACGATTATATCCATTTTAAGCTTAAGACGGATCAAATAATTAAACTAAAACAAAATAAAATATATAAAAATAGACAAAAAATTTATCTTATATGTATAAATGAGATGATATTTGATCCGTTTTATTGTTAAGACGAATACATTCGTCTTAATGGAAATTTATTGCTTTTGGAATTTAATTATGACTTTATTACTTATGTTTGTGATAGATATCCTAAGATATCTCGAACTCGAATATTAATATACTTTGTATGTTACTTTGTATTTTGTTTATTTCTTAGTTATTTAGATTTTATCTCGCGTTAAAAAATGTAAGTAGTTGATTGGTGTTATAGATCGGATCAATTTGTTCATAGTTCGTCGCTCGTATTTTCAATCGAAACAAGTAATTCGTCTACGATCTTTGGGACCACTCGAAGGTAATTTTTCTCTCATAATGAATCGAACAGTATCCTCTCAAAAGTTGCAAGAAGATAGCGATACGGAAACTTGTCGAATGAGTTTTACGATCCTTTGTTTACAAGAGAATTTTTCTTATTTGGTGTTCAGAAGATTCGTTTATTTTCAATTATATGTATCTTTTGTTAGTGCTGTTTGGCTTTTTATTAACGAATTGTATTCCCAAAAAAAAAAAAAAAAAAAGCTTGCTAAATCGTGTTTTTGACGTGGAGTAATATATGCGAATAAATTCAACATATATTAGGATATACAAGTATAGACTATGGACTAACATATAATCTTCGACTATTTAATACTCCTTAAAAGCCTTGGTTGTGTATTCCCTCCATTCAAGTCCATTCTGTGCACTTTCCTTTTTTGGCAATTCAAGTTCATTCTGTGCATTATCTTTTGTGGCAACAATTAAACACTTTTAGGTCCCACTTGCAAATAAATTAGGTCATTATATTTCACTAATAAAATTACTTTATCATTTTATCACTTTATTTCCTCCATTTGCACAACTAATTAGTGAAGTTAATAAAGTAACATTAGAACACTTTTATAGCTTTAATACAATGAAATCATCGATTTCTTAATAGTCGTGCAGTGACATCATGCACAGAATGGACTTGAATGGAGGGAGTATTTAGTTTTGTATAGCCGAATACGAAATATGAAATATACTTGCGTATTCAATTTTATATTTGAGAGACTCGTCTTGTGTAGTACAGTTGTGTTGATTAGTTTTATGAAATTTTATGTCCGACACAAATAAGTAAAAAAAAATTTCTTAGTTTATACTTGGACATTAAGTTTAAATATAGCAAGAGCAGGTATGATCTCCCCTTAACAACACTCTAATGTTTTATCCCATAATTAATTTTGTTGTTAGATAACTTAGAATCTTAGATCCATGCATAGATAGGCTGCATCGATCGCAAGATGAGAAAGAGTCCAATTACAAGGTAATGAGATTTCATCTTCAGCAAATCTCTCTTAAGACGGGATTATTTCCGTTGTTAGCTTACGACGGGAATATGTTACCACTTTGTATTAAAATGTTACCATTTAACGAGACAATGTAGTAGTGAGTACTACCGCGCTTATCGATAAGTGGTAATATTTTAGTACAAAGTGGTAACATAATCCTGTCGTAAGCTTACGACGGATATGACCCGTCGTAAATGAGAATTTTCCTTCTTTTAATTGAGTGATGTTGAACTATAACTATTAGGTTTATTTGTTCGACCGATAAAATATTGTAAGACGTCTAAAATGTCACTTAATTTTGACCATATATAATTGTTTAAAGTTCTCAATTCAAATGATGAGCTGGTTGAACCATATTTTAAGTGAGAAAAACCACTGTTAAAATTTTATAAAGTATATAAATATAAATGCAAATAGACCACCTTTGACGTTTGCGGGTGAGATCACTACTTGACAAGGGAACCCGCATCTGTCCTGTTCTTGCTGATGATGGCCAGCATTCTAAATTCATAATTATTCTCATCTCTTTCTTCTCAATTGTTCATATATGACCGTCTTACACCAGATTGACATGAGATAAAAGAACAATTGAGTTCAAACATAACAAAGAAAAGAACAAGGAATAGAGCTAAATAAATACGCACTCTCTTTAAAATATCTTCGAATTTCAATGCAATATATAAGCGAAAATATAATCATGTGTGATTTTGTTTGATTCGACAATGTATAATAAAAATATCGATGTTGGAAAACCTACATTGACATATGTGTCATGACATTATGACGTGAATGAAGTTGAATGGAGGGAGTAACTATTATCGATCGAGAATAGTATTATTGCAAGAGATCGTCTCAAACTAATATTTTCGTAGTTAGTTTATAAAATTTTTCTTCGAAGTAGTGTTCATAGCGAAACCTTTTAACGAATCAGTATTCGTTCGACACTTATAAAATTTACTGGGTCCATGTCATTGTTTTTTTTTGGATTTAGAAGAAAATGAAAAAGTGTGAATGTAAATCCGAAACATACACAATACACAAATTTAATACGGCTCGATCCATAATCACCTCCGAAGGTGATGACCAACGAATTAAACAATTCATTTCACATTCGATAATCACAAATACTTATTTAAGACAAGTCAAGTAATTAGAATAAAACAAAAGTAGAATGCATAAGGAAAAACAAAAGACTTGTCTTATTATTAAAACGGATATATACGTGAGCAAACCAAAAAGGGTCCATAGTCCAGTCCACAGAAGGTATACATACATGATACATGCTTCCAAGTTGGGCTGGGCTTAATTGGGATTTTTTTTTTTTAAAAAAGAAAACACAATATGGCCCAACATAAAAAGCCTGAAAATATAAACATAAAAGAAGAAGTCACGTTTTATCAAAAAAAAAAAAAAAAAAAAAAAAAAAAAAAAAAGAAGAAGTCACGTGTGTACAGAGTGTGGAGTGTTGAAGAGTGTAAGCCTGTGAGTGGCATACTCATTGTGAACAGCATTTGTCACCATATTTATATACCCTACTGCTTCTCCAATCTCCAACTACTTTCTCCATTGGTTTTTTTTTTTTTAAGGTAATAATACTAGATTGATTCTCGACTATAGGATCAACCACCTCGAATAATTCGACAAGTGTGTCCTAAATTTGCCATAAAGTCAGCAACTTTATTAGCCTCGTGGAAACAATGATTAATAATCGTTACTTGAATAGATTGAATTTCAAATTTAACGTCTAAAATAATATTCGAAATTTCCCATTGGTCTTGGTCTATCTCCTTTCCCATCTTCATTACTTATTTTATTTTACGTTACGTTGAATTGAATTAAATTGAAATAAAACATAAAATTAAGTAAAATATAAACAATCTTGCTACTATTTTCCATAAAGCAAAAAAAAATTTCAAAATTGAACGACTCACTTAAGACGACCTTATCATCAAATAATTAACTCTATCTGGATCAAAAATATGAATCGTCAAACAATATAAAATACGGAATACAATACTATCGTCCACGATAGCCCTATTTCAAAAAAGTTGCTCAATTCATTTCTAATTTAAGTTGAGTTATATCAGTTTACTTCGGTCCTAAAAAAAATGATACTGCAATCGAAATATTAAAAGGTGCAAAAGTATTATAAAATCGTGATCGAATTTAATATTCTTAGATTTACCAAACCAAATTCCGAAGATACCTAGTAAAATAAAAATAAAAAAGTTTCACTTTTTCCCCCTAAAACCTTTCATATTATCTTTTCTTTTTTTTTTTTTTTTTCTCTCAATGGACGTAGAAAAAGAACCGTTACCGCCGGACGAACTCCGGTGCCACCGCAACGACGGCCGTAGATGGCGGTGCAAAAACCCCGCCGTCGCCGGAAAATCCCACTGCCTGGCCCACCTCTACCGCTCCCAAACCCCCAAACCTATCCAAAATTACCATTCTACCCCTGCCGACACCGGGCCCGCTACTCGCTTGCGGGCCCGGGCTCGGGTTCTGGCCCGGGTCAAGCCCGAGCCCAAAGACTGCGACGCCGAAATTGGGGTAGAGGAAAGAGATAGAGATAATGGGGTTGCTGACGTGGAGAAGAGAGAAAATTGTGAGGGTGGTGACGTGGCGAGTCAAGGTACACGTGTGCAGAGAGGTGCTGACGTGGAGGGAGTGAGAGGTCTAGGTGTGAACGGGGCTATTTTAAGCGATGACGTGGAGGAGAGAGAGAATGGTGAGGCTGATGACGTGGAGGAGAGAGGAAATGGTGGTGGTGGTGATGACGTGGAGGGAGGGAGGAGCCCACGGGTGGAGAAGGCGAATTCGGGGAGTGAAGTGGAGGAGAGAGAAAATGAAAATGAAAAAGTCAAAGTCAAAGTCAAAGTCAAGGGGAAAGTCAAGGTGGTGAAGGGGAAGGGGAAAGGGAAGGGGGTGAAAGCGGAGACGGAGGCGGGGGCGGGGGAGGAGGAAGGGGAAATGTGGAGGTGTAAGAGGACGGATGGGAGGGGGTGGAGGTGTAAGAGGAGGGTGAGAGAGGGGAGGACAATGTGTGAGTTACATTACGAGCAGGCGAGGCTGAGGCAACGGAGGGTGACGGTCCCTGAGGGAATGAAGCTTCAGAGGAAGCGGCATTTTGAGGAGGAGGAGGAGGAGGAGGAGGGGATGAAGAGGATGAAGGCGGAGTTGATACGCGTCTTTTTGAGGAGGGAGCTTATTGAGATGACTAAGAGGGGGGATGTTGGGGTTGGGGAGGTTACTAGGGATTTGCCTTATGGCTTTATGGCCATCCCCCCTCCGCCCTCTAACAGGGTTTTCGACGGTTTGGGGGTTAAGGTTGGTGGCCTGGCTGTTGGTGGTTTGTTGGGTAGGAGGCGTTTTCGTTCTAAGAATATTGAACCCCTTCCTGTTGGCCCCTTGAAGGTTGTTGTACTCCGTATATATATATATATATATATTTGTCCCTATGTTACATTTGTTTCTTAATGTCAACGTAAAGAACGGGATGGATTAGTAGAAGTACTAGGTTAACTGTTGTCAGTGTCAATCTATGTACTTGTTGTATGTGTAAGTGTAGTTGGGCATGATTATGGTTTGGTTTACTCAAATTGTGATGAATTTTGGATTGTTTGTGTTTTTGTAATTCAAGGTTGTTCCGTTTGCTGAGAATGTGGGGAAAGTAAAGAATGGTGGAATGAGGAAATGCCATTGGTGTCGAAGCAGTGATGTGTCGAGTTTAACCAAATGTTCGAGCTGCAGGATACGCTTCTTTTGTGCTAATTGCATCAAAGACAGGTACATATTGTTATACTCCCGTAACCAATAGCCAGTTAGTTTGAACGTCATTTTGTTCTGATGTGTGAATATTAGGATTGTAGCTGCAAAATCGAATGTCATGGTGAAGTGATTTTGGTTTTTGTTTGTAGCTGTAATGTCCTTTGAGTTCTTTTTGCCGTATATATAGCATGTATCTTAACATCTTTAAGAATAGATTGCCCATTGCCATATTAGCTATGTTACGTACGGAGTAACCTACTGTCATTTGACGACTGATGTCATGATAGGATAATAGATAGTCGTGGCACACGAGGTAAGCGACTAAAAGTTCATACTACGATCTGACTCATCTGAGTGTGTGAATGGTCAAGCTATTTGTTGCTTTCTCCTAGCTATTATCTCGGTTAAGGCTGGAAAGAAATCACCGTTGTTGTCAAAGGCTAGTAGTTGGCAGTTCATTATAATTCGATTGAATATTAGATGAACTTGAAGTTGTTATTCATGTATGATCGCGATCCTATGATATTCGCTATCGCAATCTTGTTGTCCCATGTTCTTGTGATGATATCACATTCACAGTATTTAGACCAGACCCACTGGCCTTTGACTAGTGTTGTCATGTACGCCAGTGTTAAGCTTATTGCGGCTTTTTTTAACTTTGTAGGCACACTAATCCATTGGAAGTCGAAGTTACATGTCCAGTTTGTCGTGGAAGTTGTGACTGCAAGGCGTGTTGTACAACTCAAACGAAGGATGTAAGTTCCAAGGTTGTCAATCATCTTTTTCTCTAATTTCCTTGTGTCGTTCTGTGCTGTCAAGCTGGTAATAAGATTATACCACTAGCTGTACGTACACGTGTCTAGAGCAAATAGAAAAAAGTCCTGAGCAGAATACAGAGACGTCTTGAGGTCTAAAAAAATCTCTTGTTTAGACGTCTACAGAGTAATATTTTTCTATTTTCGCTCAACACTTTTTTCTCTATCTGCTCAGGATTTTCCTCCATCTGCTCAAGACGGTTGTATAATCCTTTATACATCCACACGCTTAATCCCTGATGAGCTGGTCGGCTCGAATCTGATGGTGCTAATTCACAAATTTTATTAGGAAAACCTGAAAAGCAGTTGCAAGGGTAGCAAATTCCAGCAGTTGCAGTACTTGATCAAACTGCTGCTTCCAATTCTCGAACAGATAAACAGCGAGCAGACTGCTGAGATTGAGACTGAGGCAAGATTTAAAGGTCATTTTGGTTCATAAACTGTGGACAGATAATTCTTTGCAATGTATGCATTTCAATTCTCTGTTTCTTTCCAGTTTGTGCTCTTTTGCTGAAGTGTAGAATGTATGACAGGGCAGGATTTCTCTGAAGTCGAAATTCGACAAGCAAACGTTGGCTGCAGGGATCAGTGTTGCTGGTATTATGTCCTTGTTGCTCAAATTTTTGTATGGAATTGTTGGATTGGTGCTTAATTTTCCCTTCATTTTTCTCCCCCGTTTTTGTTCGTGAATCAGCAATAACTGCAAGAGTCCTATACTGGATTATCACAGAAGCTGCCCGAATTGTTCATACAACCTTTGTTTAAGCTGCTGTCGAGATTACAGTCAAGGCGGATGTTTGAAGGGTACTGAAAATACTTGCTTCGAACATTGCAACATTATAAAAAAACATCTTCCCGGTCTGAGGTTTTGTTCAGAGAAGATACTCAAGAGCAACTCTGCACAAGGCACTGGCAGTGCCGATCTTGCTGCCGCTGCTTCACTACCAGACTCGATGCCTTGTCTTCACGTATCATGTCCACCTATGGAGCTTGGTGGTTGCGATAATAGCCTTCTTGATTTGAGATGTGTTTTCCCGTTGAATTGGACCAAAGAATTGGAAAGTAAAGCCAAAGAAGCAGTGTCCGGACATGAGTTACCACAAGCTACGAATGATTCTTTGCCTTGTTCGTTATGTGCCAGTATCACTCAGGCAGCTGATAAGTATAAAGAAATACAAGAAGCTTCGAGACGAACAGAGTCACATGACAACTTTGTCTATTGCCCAAGTTCTTCTGATGAAGAGTATAATGTGCTTCCTCACTTTCAGAAACATTGGCATAACGGGCATCCTGTAAAATTCCGGAACGTGCTTCAGTGTACATCAGCCTTAAGCTTGGACCCAGTAGCTATTTTTTGTAGCTGTCTAGAAAAAACACAGAGCAATTACCTAAATGGCAAGCATAGTGAGGCTGTAAATTGCGAAGACTGGTATGAAGTTGAAATCGGCACAAGGGAGTCCTTTGCACGATCACTAGAGGGATATACACATAGACAGCATAAAAGTTTAGGAGTTAAGGCTAAGCTTTCCTCAACTCTATCCCGGACACTCTTGGATGACTGTTATAGTGAGATTATTCATGCGTTGCCCCTTCAACTGTACACAAACCCTAAGTCAGGTGTCCTAAATATTGCTGGAAAGTTGCCGGAGGATTTCTCAGAATCGAAACTTGGCCCCCATGTATATATCTCATTTGGTAGCCAAGAGGTGATTGCTCGGGGTGAATTGGTCAATAAGCTGAATTACAACTCTTGCGACGTGGTGGGTGCTTCTTTCCATGTGCTTAGTCCTTATCCGAGTTATTCATTACATGTTTTTATATTGTAGTACTTCAAATTCACTACACCGCAAATTGTATGATTACTTCATGACACCGTATGTATTGGGGGCTTGGGCTATGGTACTCGGCTTGAGTGGAAGTGTATGACATGGGTGCGTATCCAAGTTTCGGACCTGAGTATATGTTATAAAAATAATTCTCAGTTAATTTGGATGACAATGAAGTTACTGCCACACCCATGTCTGCGTATCAGCCACAAGTACACAAGGTAATATGAAGAATCGAAGTAACATTGGGCGGGGACATTGTAGGAGAAAATAGTCTCTTACTAGTAAGGAAAATTTTCGGTCTTGGACAAAAGGAGAAACATATTATTTGAGCTTGTACGTGGTTCTTTTTGTGCAGGTAAACATCTTAACTCATGTACCTGATGTGACATGTTCCTCTGAGGAGCTTAATCAGATCTCAATGTTAATAAAACAGAATAACGAAGCAGATCAAACTTCTCTTGATCGGAAAAATAACGTGTCGAGAATGCATAATGAGGTTTCAGGTCAAGTACAAGGGCAGGACCAACTAATGGAAGGAATTGCCTTGGTCAATGGAGTCGTAGGTGCTTCTTGTTGCTCGCCTCTTGCTAATGACGTCCCTGCTATTATCCCCCGGGACAATAAATCACCTGCAAAACTTCAAAGTTCTGATACCGAGTCTGATGCTTCTGTGATTTGCTCTGACACTAGTGACGGTCTGTGTAAGTCAGTCAATGAGCTGTCTCAACTCGAGCGTTTAGCCAGTTCAAGTCTTAACGACAAAAGACCTTCAGAGACCTTTGGCGCTCAGTGGGATGTCTTTCGCAGACAAGACGTCCCAAAGCTCCTGGAGTACACTATTAAACACGTCGAGGAATTGAGTTATAGCTGTGGCTTCCCTGGGAAAGTGAGCATTTCTATTACCGATCCTATACAGGCACACTTCTTTTCATACTTTTTGCTTGAAATCTTTATTGTGGAATAATTTATGTCGGTGCAGGTCATTCATCCAATATTTGATGGAAGTCTCTACCTTGATTCAACTCATAAAATGCAGTTGAAGGAGGAATTCGGTAATTTTTGCTTTCACTAGTATTATGCTAAATGTATTGTATGTACCTTGTTCATCCCACGTTGTCCCCCGTTAACTTTATCCGGCAATTTTTAATGTCCCAAACATTCGCTGAAATAAAATGTAAATTATGTCATACTCCATATTTGATTTAGCAAAACAACTATTTGGATAATTTTAATTTTAAAAAGATGCATCTTTATATATCTTGAAAAAATGTTGGTCATAGCCGATAACTGTTAAATTACTGAATTTTAATTGGGATACTAGAAATGTGATAGAACGATCAAGTGATGTTTTATGATTTGTCAGATGGTTACTCATTGTGTGAAAATGTGCATCAGATATTGAACCCTGGACGTTTAAACAATGCCTTGGAGAAGCAGTGTTTATTCCTGCAGGATGTCCATATCAAATCAAGAATGTTAAGGTAAGTTTGTTTCGGAATTTTAGAGAATTGTTCATGTGCCAGGTGATTCACATTTCGATCGACTTTCAAAAAGTATTCCTGTGTTTTGAGTCAACTCGTAAATTGATTGTATCATGTGATTTCATTTGTGAAGCCGTGCGTCAACATTGCTTTGGGATTCATCTCACCGGAAAATGCTTCAGAGTGCATCAAGCTAACCAATGAAATCCGAAATCTTCCTAATAATCACAAGGCAAAGCAAGTGAAATTAGAGGTAACAATAAGACATTCCATACTCTTGACTAATTTCCTCCAAATCTCAAAACTTTGGAATTTTTATATTGACTTGAACACTGGAGCAGGTGGAGAAGATGACAATACGCAGCATAGATGAAGCGATAAAAGAAATCTATCGTCTGAGATGCGAAGAGCCTTCTTGACAAAGCCATTCAGATCCCAAAATCAAATAGCTAGGCTCTAGTGACTTAGTATAATTCTAGCATAATTCTAGCTTGTAATTTAGATCAACATTCTTGAAGACGGTTTTAGGCTTATTGGTCCAATTTTTTTAACAGTGTGTAAATAATTGATAGGGGTTCATTCATTCTGATTGATTGATTGCTTGAGGCGGGTAATATCATATCACTCTCAAGTGTTCAATTCTTGCGATAGCTTTCAGGTTAATGAAGGATGTACATACCAATTGATGATATGGTACTAATTTGGTAGTAATTTTTCAGTTTAGTGCTAATCATGTAACCTTAGTTCTCAAAGTCCACAGAATGAGATTCATTGATGCTTGGAGGTGCTCTCAATTCTAACTTTGCATATGTATTTAAGTTAGGTGGCATGTTCGTCGATCGGACTCTGGGATCTGGGCTCGGTATTTGTCAGCTATGTTACTTGGCAGTTCACTTCTGGAGTTATTCCTTTGTTCAACACGACAGAAAATATGGGTATAAATCCCGTGCCCAGCACTAATAGGTCTAACACTGCACTGGCGATGACAGAAGGCAACCTAAAGTGAACGAAGACTCTTCTACGATACATGCATGGTTTTTGACTATGGTAAAACGACAACCAATAGTAAATCAATATTTGGATCATTCTACGTCGTTTTCTGGCCATTGCAGCACTGCAACCGATACAGTGATACTCCCTCCATTCCAACAGGTTGTCACCAATTTGTCAAATTACAGACGGTAGATAATTCTACCTTTGAACTCTTAAAAGTTTCGAAGCCAAGGGAGAATGTTTTGTTACCTTTTTCCTTTTGCTCGGGTGATACTCCAGAACCATTAGCCATGCGTTGGAATAAAACAGTAACACACAATTAGTAGAAAAACACAAAGTACTTAGATCTCAAAAAATGATTTATAACCTTTTGTCGCAAACTATGCCGCAGAACGCAAAAGAAGAAGGGTTCCTATTTACACATCAAATTCCGCGTAAATCAGAAACTCTAGGGAGGCTATTACAGGAACCAATCTAGCTTGTTAAATGTATGTAGTAGCTTCAAAACACACTTGAAGAAAAAAGAAACCAACGAATTCAATCGCCAAAAAAAGAGGAATAATATATATAACCTAGGCTTATTTTTCAGAGTTAACTATGTATATAATCCTTAAAAAGGAGCCAAAATTGTTAGCCGTGATAACAGCGAAAAATAAGTGAATAACTAAGGAGCCATTAGGCCTTCGATTGTGTACGATAGAGATTGAGCCCAATCGGCTTTAAATAACAACGTTTGTAGCGTTTTCATCACGTCGTAGTCTGGATCGAGCTTCCGTTGCCATCCCTGCAGTGACGACACATTGATTGGGAAATGATGAGCAACTTTTAGCGATTCTTGAACTCAAACTGCTGTCAAGGATAATGGATTTACCTCAAGGACCAAGGTAGTGACTATAACAGTGCATACGTTGCCGTCAATGTTCACCTTGTGACGCCGAACTTGCTCTAGTAACTGTTGCATAGCATCTGCAGGATGAACCAAGTCGCCTTCTGGAGTACCCCAAAAATCGAAAGACTCCTTAACCTCCTGCACATTGGTTGCAAACGCAAGCTCAACCCCGGGACAAAGAGTAAAAAAACTAAAGGATCATAAAAATGCGGAAACTTGGATCCATCCCCCCCCAAGCCTGAGTAACATGGCGTGTCAGACACTTGCAAACGTATATCATACTTTTTAGGCATGGCGTGTCAAACACTTGGATCCATGGCCCCCACCAAGCCCAAGTAACATACATTAGAAATCTGACGTTCATTTCCTCATCTTTACTTTTTTGAAGATGAATTAGACATCAGTGGACCACTGTAACGAAAACTTGTCAGCATTTTCTTACTGATCATGGTAAACTATAGAAGAATGGCGCTCTGTTACTACAACGCATTTCAGAATTCAGATCATCAAGTCCCGCGTGGGAATATCGCACAAGTACGACGCTAACAAAGTCAGACTAGGTTTGCGAGAAAGTAGCCATGCTCTACATCTCATCCCCCCCACGAACGGAAAAATATCGCAATAAAGAATGAGAAATAATCACTTCTGGCTGCAGAGCTCAAGAGCAAACAACTACAAAGTATGAAAGAAAATGATCAAACCTGAATGAAAGCCTGTGGATCAGGGCAATTCTGCTTCTTAGACATTTGGAGAGTGCACTCAGCTACAGTGCGGCCATCTCGACGAGCAACAGCCTTGAAGAACTCCAGCAAGGTTACGCGATCAGTCTTAGCAAGCTCAGCAGTCATGCCAACATCAATGAAGATGACATGAGGCTTTGTTTTCGACTCTTTCCTCCGTTTGCCTTTCATTCGAACAAGAATATTGCCAGGATGCATGTCTGCATGGATGAAGTTATCCACCTAAAAACCATAAAAGGTAGGATTTCAAACCTTCGTATATAACTTAAAGCATCAACTCATAACTATCCAAGTGCCGATACGTTAATCATATACTCCTACTCTCTCATTCGTTGGAATTGCAACGTTCGTCAATTTCGTCTGATTCAATGAATTTGGAACATTTTCATAAATATCACTCACACAAGTTGTAAAATTGATGAGTGATTAGTGGGTTAGAGTGTTGTTAATCAAAAGGATGTAGTTACTTGATATCACGGCAAATCAGTGTTTAAAAATCTAGTAAAGCTCGCAAACATGAGACTAAATTAACCATATCGCCCAGCGATTACATTATATGCCTCGTAAAGAAGATAAATGAAAATAGCACGAGGTTTAAGGAGAAAAATAACAGCGCATAGATTACTTACGAGGAGCATCTTGAGAAGAGCATGGGTGCCAAGGTGAGCAAGTGCAGTTTTAAAGCGTTCGTGCCCATCAAGCCCATCAACATAGTGAGACACGCTTTCCCCATGCTCAAAGGTTTCTACCAAAACTGCAGGATGCACAAGGGGATAGAGAGGTTTCGGAAAAGATACGTCCCTCCATCTACGGAAATTATATATAAACCGATTCAAATGAGCAGCTTCCCTGGCGAGGTCAACTTGTGACAGCATGAAAACTGCAAACTGCTGGACACTTTCATCAAGTCTCAACCACTTCAATGTAGGAATATATGTTGATACTTTTGCAACTGCGTTAATAATAGCAAAGTCCCTCCTGATTGATTCACCAACACCTGGATGTCTGACCTTTACTGCAACTTCAATGGGTTTCATTGATTGACGGGGATACCGATGGCGCACAACAGCTCGGTGAACCTGCGCAATACTCCCAGACGCAACAGGCTTCTCTTCAAAAATTTCAAAAATCTCATTAAGCTTACGACCAAAGGCTCGTTCCACAGTTTTTTTCGTATATTCGAAACTGTGTTCTGGAGCTTTAGAATGAAGCTTCGAAAGCTCAGTGCATAAATCTTTCGGAAACAGATCAGGTCGTGTAGCCGCCCACTGACCCCACTTAATGAATGCAGGACCCGCTATTTCCAGGGTATGATGTACTATTTGAAGCCAAAGAGTTCTAAACTCAGGTCCAAAACTATCTGCAAACGGAGCCATGACTACACTGGGTGTGAATAGAATTGCCAGGCAAACAGCTCGTAGCAACAAGATGAAAACCTCTACTATGTCGAGAAGCAACCTGCTCAAGTATGCGTGCCCATCCTGCGCACGAATATAAGCAGCATTCTTCGGGGCCATGTAGTCCGACTCAGAACATGACGTTGGTGTCTGAGTTATTCTCGCAAAGAGTATGGTAAACAAGCCAGGTAACAAAATGTGAGACCTCGTCGACGCAATACTAAAAGCTTTAACAATCATGCTTATGGAGGGTACAACCGAACCCTGGGAAGACCGCATCTTCGACACCCTTTTCCAAGCATTTAGAGCATGATGTCTCATAGTGCTATTTTCACACAAGACGGAATAGTTCCTCGTAATGCTACGCTTGTAACTACATTCATGTTGCCTAAACAAACTATTTCGTGTAAACCCTCCATAATGTTGCCTACATTGTGAGAATAATCTATACTGTTGTGCAGATTGCCCGAATACATGATATGTCGGATACGTTCTCAATCCTAGATAGCTCGTGTTACCGCTTTCAAGTATCAAATTAGCAGCTTTCCTAAGTTTACCAAGCATGAAAAGTCTGCAATTCATATTAACACTCCCTTAAGTAATACATCCCAACAATCATATTATAGTTTAGCGCCTAAATCACAGTCTAGTACCAATCAATGAACCTAAATTCTTTCCTAGAGCAAGCATGGCATTAGTTATTAGCTCAAAACTACCAAATTTTATTAACTCGCTTATAACTTCTTCTCAATATAAATAGAGTAAACTTGTGAAAGACTGTCTTTCACCAGACTTTTCTAAGATCGGTAATAAACGAAGGCATACTAAATAGGCAATTAGAGGTAATGGTCATTCACAAAAGACCGTCTTTTCTGAGACTTTGTAACTCTTGTGAAAGACCGTCTTTCACTTTGACAATGTAAGGCCAACATAAACGAATGCATATTAAATAGGCACTTAGACTGTAATAGAAAGCAGCCTTTCACAATTCATCGTGAAAAACCGTCTTTTATGAGACTTAGCCCAGACTAAAACATCAAATTAAACACGAATTCAACATTAACCCACATAGATTAATCAACATTCAACAAAAACCCATCAAAAATTTAACACCCCAAAAACACGAAATAATCCCCCAATTCACAAATTTAATCACCAAAAAATCCCTGAAAAATCAAAACTTTTTCAATACCCACATCAAATTAACAACAAATAATCATACCCAAGTAATTAAATCACAAAAAAATATAAAAAATGAAGAAAAGATGTAACCTTGACATTGAAAAAGATGAAAAAATGGAGGGAAATTGAGAAAAGCTCGAAACGACGACGTTTTAGCCTTCGAAATTGTTATTGTTATTGACATACGAAACACCATGAATGAATAACAGCTACCACAACGAAGAAAGAAAGAAAACAGTGTTATTGTTATTGTGTTCGAAGATGTTGTAAGAATTTTTTTTTCTTTTTTTTTTGGTGAGGAATTGTTTTTGATTCGATTGAAGAACACTAGCCCATGGGGGGAAGCCCACTTTGTATTGGGGCTTTATTGTCGTCTTCTGGTATAAGACGATCTTATGATGTGAATCTGATTTGAATTTGGAACAGGTTAAGGAAATATTTCGCGTGATAATTATGTCTATGATAATTGATAAACATGTTAAGTATGGAATATTGAATAGGTTAAGATACATAAGATATCGTGTTATTAAACGTCGAAATAAAATTTTACTCATTCGATGGATTTATTATGTTGAAGTTCACCTATTAGGGCATCTTGAGCAATTGTGTCAAAATGACTACAATATGAAGATTATAAATCCGATGTATTACATCACATTTTGAGTTTTTGAGTTTTATTATAAAGTTTCTGAGTTTTTTGATAAAAAATATGAGCTTATGTTAACCTTTTAGTAAAAAAATACTCAAAAACTCTATAATGGAACTCAAAAAACAAGTATTTGATGTAGTACATCAAATGTATGATCCTTTTTTCCAAATGACTAATATTCACACCAATGCTACTTTGTCTACTATATGAATGTGGTTCAGCGACCTATCAATCAAACGAACTTAAAAACATTACCTCAAGGGGTTTTCTTTTTTGAAAAAAAATAAAAATAAAATTGAAGAAAACATAATATAACCCTTTATTGTTTAATATTTTCCCATATTGGTTAACTGCAACCAAAATTTAGCCCAGGATGATCACTAAAATTATTCACTATTCCTTATTTGATACTCGCGATGACTATAATTATCCATTATCGAATTTATCTAGCTCGATAGTGCTTGTAAAACAATATGAAACCCAAGCATGGTTCTTGAATAATTTTATCAAATTTTATCTATCATATTTTAAAGAAGTCGTTCCATACACGAACCTTCGTATTTAGCCATTTGAAACCCTCCCGATTGACTGTTAGAATCGCAATAATTACCAACACTAACTCATACCACCCTGTGTTACGTTTGTGCCAGTTTAGGCCCCTACTTTAGAATTGTAGCGGCGCGTCTATCACTTTAGTTCACTCCACACCACCTAGTCCCTGTTCTTTTAGACTGAAATTATCTAAACTAAACTAAAATGAACCGAAAATTGTATTAAGATGAAAGGTTTGCAATTGGCTCAAATGTGATTTAAACATGAAATCATTTTCTAGCCAAGAATGCTCCCCACAAATTCATGGGCAAAAAACCTCAACGTGTCGAAATCCAAATCATAGATAATTAGATACAATGCTTTCAAACTGAAAATTGCATTTAACTAAATAGAGAAACATATCGCCACAAACACTATCATTGAAGTCCTAATTTCATAGTTGGAATAGACAAACTCAAAAGGAAATCACATCAGTAGGCTTCTTTTACCCGAGGGGATCGAATTCACGGTTCCAATTATACTCATATTCCTATCAAAAGCTTGGCTTCTGCCGTCAAGATGGCGGTAGCAAGAGGTGATTTCATATGAAAGCATTTCGTCCTCCCTTTCGGCTGTGTCTGTCATATGCAGTGTTGATTTTGTCGACGAGCTCGTTCATTGCACTACATTGAGAAGATAAGATATTGAAACTTTAGCAAGGGAAGCATAGATTAACATAGGAATGCCATCATTGATTCGACGTTAAGTTGAATGAAAGACCGATAGTGCTGTATCTAGTAGCGATATCCATTACCTTGAGCTGCTTGTCAGCATGGCAAGATAGGTGACGAGCAAGGTATCATTGTATTCCTGCAAATGAAGTATCCGACTGAGTAAACCATATATTTGTATAAGGCCAAAAAGATGCTATTGATCACATCTTTTTTGAGAATGAAGTGCAAAAAGCTGGAAACGAATAATACCAAAAAGTGTACTCACCATCAAGAAGTCATCTTGAAATTTTTCGGATTCGATGGCTGGCAATCTCCTCAAAAGGCTTGAGACCTGCCTCAACAATGCATTCTCACAAGGAATCTCACCTACAGATCAGTAAACTTGCAATTACAATCTCGAGGTTTTCCATGGTCTTTGAGAAAAAGTACCAAGATATGTCTATTAGCTCACTTCACTACACTAAGATATTACGTACTCCGTATCATGTTAAAGCTAATTCAGACAACACAAACTCTAAACGCAAAGTGATAAAGTGATGTCATTGGACACTTGGCTAAATTACCATATCAGCCATATCTGAGTTGATACTCGACAGTAGACAGTTGACACTAACACAAATGTTATCTCGAGGTACACTTTTTTAATAATTCAGCAGATCTTTGAGTATTGTTTCCAATACTGACGTGAGCATGATCAAATAAACATATCGTATGGCTCCCCTACTTTTTACCAGTATAACAAAACCATTGCTCATTTGCTTATACATCCACCTCCTTCACAATCCATCAATAGAAAGATTCACATTACCTTTCTGCATAGCAAGTAGATATTGGTGCAATACTCTGATCCGACTATTCAACATCTTAATTGCACTGTGTATACCAGTCAGGTGAGCAGCCACTACATACAAAAAAGAAATTTCAAAAGACCGCAATTTGATTGCAGCAGTTTGCAAGTACATTAGCATTAATAGAATATTGAGTAATCCATAGTAAAACAAAATTGATTGGGAATCACGTTGGGTAGCCGCAGAGCCTCCATCAGATGGTTTAAGATGTGCGACATGTTCGACTGAGATCCTTTCAGCTTCTACTGTCTTCAAAGACAACAAGAATAACTTAGTCATTCCTCCAGAAACGAAGAGATGCTGAGAGGAGCAGTGACTAAAGAAGAGAAAACCACCTCAATGTTGTAGCTTGAACGAACAAAGATTAGCTGTGGAAGACCATCTATGACATGCAATTCTGCCATTTAAAGAGTACAATGATCAACCGTTACAGCCATCGTTTTGTAAGTGCAAAGTGAAATATAATACAGGCTTTATTGAATACCCGAGAATATTACAAATTCCCAACGAGGTACACAAATTTATAGTCTGCAGAAATAACATATACTCTGTATAAAATGGAAACAAATGTAGAACTGCACTTTTTGGTCACACACTCACACTAAGCAACATTTACCTATTTTTTTAAACATACGAAGTACTACCAAACATTTTTCTACTTTCTCCTACTTGAATTTAAGAGCAAAATACCAAACGCTACCAAATGCTAATCAGAAACATGACTTTAAGTTGCATCTTTTAAAAAATACTACCAAAGCCTGTTAGTCTAGCAGAATATTAAAACTTGCCACCATGTCTCCGTTTAAAATCAAATTGTGAGTCTTCTAATGGGTGCAATGAGTAACATGCAAACTAGAAACCAGTGTGAGACATTACTGCTAGGACTTGGAATGACAAACAAACAACACTTATGTAGGAGAGGTAAAAGAGAGTACATCTAATAATTACTTGAAAAAAGGATGAAAGAAGACAGCAGACATACCACTTTCATAAATGGTAACAGGAAGATCCTTTTGCGCGTGATTGATGGAAGGGTTGAGCAGAACATAAACTGGACTTTCATTGATATCCATCAACTGCATCACAGCCAATGTGCAATATGAATTAGAAGCATAGCTAAACCTCATACACCATGCATTTGGAAGCAATAGTCACGTAGCCACTCATAACCTTCAACGCAACTAAAATATTAAGGATGAACTTCGGAATTGGTTCAACTAATCTTCTGAAGTTCAGATGGAGTCTGACAACTAAAACTATTTTAAATACAAAAATCAGCAAAATCTTTGTAGAAATGAGCGAGAACCACAAAAATTCTCAAAAGAGCTGACTGATAATTGACAAGATTAAAGGCGAAAAAGAAGTCATGAATTGCTAATAGCAAAGATACAAGCCAACTGTTTAGATCAAAATCCATCACCACCAGCCAATAAAAACAACTTTCACACACCATACACGTATGTCAAAAAAACAATAGTTTGAAATCAAAAGCAACAGGCTAATAAGTGAGAACTCAACAAGATATATAAATGGACCAGAATCAGATTAGGTTTCCAATACGGTCAAGTACACTGAACCACACCTGTTTGAAAGGTACCAACACCACTAGCTAGAATAAAGTAAGAAAATTCAATTAATGTTTGACTAATTCACATTATTTATGAAATCTCAATAACCTTCATCAGTAGACTATTGATATCCCCCCCTACATTTTGAAATACATTTGAATGCATTCAAAGAATGAACCGGAGAAGTAACTCACAGCTCTGTGGATGAGCATATCAGATTCCTGTGCCTCAGTTCCAATTGAATACCATCCTAGTATATAAAAGTTGGGAAAAACCTTCTTGTCTGTACACACACAAACATAAAATTATTAAAATGATAAACAATACCGAAAGAAAACAAAGATACTGCCACTGCTAATACAACAATTCTACGACATCCAAATGGTTACATAAGATAGGGGTGAAATTTAATCGTATATCAATAAATGTCCATTGTGGCACAAACGATGAGGTGCTTTGTTAAATATATACTCAATTACCATAGAATGTATCATTTCCTTTTGTAACGAAGTTGTAGGTAGAAGATTAAAAAAGGAATAAACCAAATATGACCCGGCCATAAGCTATGTCTTTCGCATAACCCTCCAACCATAAACAAGTATACAAAGCGATTTGTAACCAGTACCAACAAGAATACTGTTATGAAATAACTACATTCAATAATATAGCAATCATTGAAAAAGTAAATGAATAACATCAAACCCTAAATGAATAACATCAAACCCTAAATGAATAACATCAAACCCTAAATGAATAACATCAAACCCTAAAGTCTATATTTTAAGTATAATATGAATACAATCATACGGAGTATTATTTATTATTTAATGAATATTCACTTCTTGGGCTAGTATATTTGTGTTACCATCTAAGGTGATTAAGAGTATCAATTCCATTTGTAGGAACTATTTATGGATGGAGACGAGTGTTGCTCCCCGGTGGCATAGTCTGATGTTTGCGTTCCTAGGAGGATGGAAGGGCTAGGAATACTGAATACTATCCTGTGGAACAATGCTGCTGTGGGAAAATTGGGGCGGTGGATTGCTAACACGGCTGATCACCTTTGGATACAATGGGTTGATCACGTCTATATAAAAAGACAGGATTGGATGACATATCAGCCTGGTAGGTGTACAAGTTGGCGTTGAAGGAGGATTCGTAAGATAAAAGACCAATTTGTGACTGCCTATGCTGGAGGTTTACGGTCTGTTAGACCTTATTTTGAGAAGCAAGGGTATGCGTGGTTGTTAGGGAGACATTGTAAAGTGGAGTGGTCTCGAGTATCCTGTGGTGTGGTGCCAATATGGGCTTCCTTAGCATGCTTTTATAAACATAAGGCTTACAATGTTGAAGAGACGGGTAATTTTTTTTGCTAGTTTTCAAGCTCTATCCTACCACATCTGGAGTCAGGGGTGGAGTTACGGAGAACTGGCAAGGGCGGCCGCCCCACCTCCCTAAACATTGAAATTTCTTCGATTTTTAACTAAAATTTTAGAAATTTCCTAATTTACCATGTTCCATTATTCCACCCTCCCTAAAAATTTTCCGTCCCCCCTAAACCAAAACCCTAGCTCCGCCACTATCGAGAGGGTCAGGAACGTTAGCAGATGGAATCAAATGACTGAGCATTCTAACTGTAACGGCGAGAGCTATCTTGGGAGATTAAAGTCAGAGTCAGTAACATCATGATCAAACCCTAAACCCTACCGAATCGTAGCCAATAAAATCTAGAGCACCAAATATCATAGAATAACTTAATGATGAGCAATCGATTAAACAATTATCAAACAACATTAATCCTAAACCCTAAACCCTAAACCCTAAACCCTAACCACCAAAACAAAATCACGAATTCAAACACAAACGAAACCGAAACCGAAACCGAAACTCACAAAGCTCCTGCTTCTTCTCAAGAAAAGCACGATCGAGAGAACAAGTAACATCATCATAAAGCAATTCAAAGCTATTAAAGATCTCAACAGTGCGCCCTCTTTGACTCCCGATTACGCAACCGTAAACTCTCGTCGACACTTCCGAACCCTCGCCAGAACTACCGCCGCCGCCGCCTCCTCCGCCGCCGCAACAACCACCGGCGGCGCGGTGGTTGTTGGTGGTGGAGGACTGAGAACGAACCCTAGTGAAGTGATCGGAGATGTTGAGGATTACTAGTGGGTGTAATTTGAATGTTAATCCACTGCTTGATGATGATTCCGCCATTGTAATTGATTTGATTGATGATTAACAAAATTGATTTGGGCGAAAATTTTTTGGAACCCTAATTTTGATTTTACATCTGAAGAATGGTCATAACTTGGGAATATTTATTTGTTTATAATAACTTGGAAAATATTAGAATTTTTTTTTTTTTTATTTTATTCTAAGGGATAGAATTTTTTTTTTTTTGACGGGTTCTGTTTAGAATCGTTGTAAATTACGACATTCAAAATTATTTAAATGAGGTTTTATATGGTTAAAATTTGTATTTAGAAAAAGAGATATTGTGTAAGGTCTTAACTTACAACGGTTTTAAACAAGATCTATTATTTTTCTTTTGATTGTGTTTAAAGATAAGATGATCAACAAAACGCCTATTCTGCAAATTATTTGTTGTTATAATTGGTCTACGTAGGTTTGGATTTAATTTTTTTAGGCTTTTATAAAAGTTGTTAATTCACTTAACAATTTTAGAGAGTCTACAATTAACATAGTAATCTTTAAAAGTAAGAGTATGTCTCACGTGAGACCGTCTCACACGTGAGACCTATTAGTTATTTAAGCAAATCTACTAAAAAAACTAAATAACCACCCTTATATGTGAGAGGTCTCACGATAGATTTATCGTGAGACCGTCTCACTCTAGAATTTGTGTAAAAGTAATTATATACTTAATCAGATTATTATATGCAAACTTGATCGCATATCAATAGAATAAGTTAGTTTATTTAGGAAACAATTTTATGTTTTTAAGATCCATCGAGATAGTATTATACGAAGTATATTAATAACGAATCAACCACATCTACATCGACAATGTTTTGAGACAACCTCTTTGACCAATTATTTCTACCAATAACCCATAGTGAAACTTGAGCAAGTTCATATGTCATTCAAGCTCTGATGGTGAAACTTGAGCAAGTTCATATGTCATTCAAGCTCTTACAGTCGCTCTTGGCAATTATATTATCGAGCCCATGGTTGCGCGCTTCCTTCAAGCCAACTCCCACGCCGCTACTTTGTCGCTGCCCACCTTCACTGCCGCATCCACATTATGCGCTTCACTCGATCCCTCCACATCACCCTACTTCGCCTTCATCTCCGCCATCAAGTCCCGCACCCCCACGAACCACTCTAGCCTCACTGATTGTACCACTTTCAAAGACCACCTCATTCTTATGTTCCTAGGTAGCCCATCAATTTTGGGTAGTAGAATTTTAGATAGGATCTAAATCAGGGCAGATCAAGATCAAATTGTATTTTTCGAGTCAGTTTTGAAATTCAAGTCAATTTTATCGAATTGTGTCAAGAAATTCAAATCAACTATCCACGTCCAAACATCAACAACACAAAAAAAATAGTCACTAATTTCCACATCCAAAGGGCCATTTCAATCCCAATCAACCTCCGTTTCCCATTAATCTATTTCCTTTGTGAAAAGAAGAGCACCTTTCAAAGTCACATAAACACACTTGACCATCAAAATAAAATTGAAAAAAGGTTGTAGTAAACCAAACCAATAAAACTAAAAATAGACGATTCTCATAATAAATGGTGAAACTGTGAAAGACCATTTTATTTTACCTTTTAAATCCAAATTAACTATACATTAAAGTAAGAGGCTAGACTGATAAATTAATACTTCTTCCATACCAATCATTTATCTACATATTTTATTTTAAGGTGTATCATTTATCGGTTTAACTTTCTATTTTATGAATGCATCCAATAAGTAATTTTAACTCTCCATACATTATTGTCCACTTGCTATTTAATGATTAGTCTTCACTTCCTTCTTTATTCTTTGTACCAAAATTAAAGATAAACAAATAATCGAAAAGGTACGTAATAAAATACTCGGAATAAAAAGAATCAAAATTGAGGAAAAAACCAATACAAAGATTGTATAAGCGGTTGTACTACAACTGATTTCACTTTTGTGAGCATTAATGTAAAATTTATGAATTTTCTTATAATATTTATATAATGTTTTAACAAATGCTAAAAATAAAAATAAAAATGTTTGCAAAATTAAAGATAATTATAATATAACCGGTTGTACAATTTTTTTTCGAAAAAAAACAATGCAAAATCATTGACCAAAAACGACCAAATCAACTTACCCAACAACAAAAAAAAAATATATATAAACCTTTGGTGTTTTATACAAGTACCCATTTCATTTCATTTCATTTCATCAAACACCCAAAAATTTCATCTAAAAAATGAACAGTTTTTCACACCAAAATGTTGAAGGGTCGTCCCAATTAACCAACAATAGTAACAATGGGAGTAGTAGTAGTAGTAGCACTTCGGTCTCTTCTGTTGCTAGGTCGTTGCTTCCTACACGACGTCGTTTAAGCCTCGATCCCTCTAATAAACTCTACTTTCCATGTAA
>JAUEKU010000003.1:151133-169277 GCA_032274805.1 Gypsophila paniculata
CCTTTGCTATTCAATTCATGCCTTTGATTGTGACTTGTCCCTTTTTCTTCTATCATGGTTTTAATGCCTTATAGTGATACTTTTGTCTTTATATCCCTACTAGGATGTGGGAACTATATATTCATATTTTCGGATGGCTCGTAATTGTGTGATTATCACGCTGGTCGACTTGAATTGGTTTTCAACTTAGGTTGGGAGGATTAGATTTTGGTCGCATTGATACATAATCCTGTTGTTATTATTATTATTATTATTATCCTACTTGACTTGGATTGAGTTTTTTATTCAAGTTAAAATGAATTTGGACGATAACTAATTTTGCATATGAGTTTAGATTTAGGGTTATAATTAGTTTCAATAAGTAAGGTCAACTTTGAGCTTTGCTCGTACTTTCTTAATTGGCTAGACAATTGTAAATGTCAACTAAAGTTTGGTAACTCAATAACAACCTAAAGTTACAAGAACTTATTTTCGTTTTGGGTTAATATACAAAACAAAATTAGCACATTGATGTTTATGTGAAAAATACAAAACGGGTCTACATACGTAGGATCATTTGTTTCTCTTGTAAGTTCGTAACAAAATTGCTCGTTTGTTAAGCGATTTGCCTATAACAGCTACTTCAATTATTGGTTTATTTTAGTAGTAAATTTCAAAAAATTGAAATTCTATTTTGGTAAAACTACTACTTTGATGCAACAATGCTATATTGTTTTTAATCTCTCTATGTTTTTTATTTTTCGCTTTTGCTATAACCGCTATTTGAAGTAACAATTTTTCTCAAAGTCATTCTATAAAAGGGCGACTTTGCTCCAAATCTGTAAAAAAAATAATTGATCCTACATGGACTCATTTTTTGTAATTACTTCCAAGTTCCAACCCAACTCCGATCCAAATTGTTAATATTTTTTACATAATCCCCCAAACGAAAAAATTTTTGTTGTATCAGTTCATAAGTGCTTCTAGCTAGAACCAAAATTAGTTGAGTTTAATTGATAAATAAATGATTTAAAACGATGTTAGTGATATAAAAGTCGGATGATGTGATATTGAAATTATTATACACGTTGTAAATATCAGGGTTAATAAAATTAAATTAAAGGCTAAATACATATTAACTACTTTGCATAAATTATAAAGTGCTAACAAACTAATATATGAGTCATATTTACAAACTAGATTATAATTAATAAATAGCCATATGTTGATATCTTCCCATGTATGGAGGGGCAAGGTCTCACATTGACGGATTAGTAGGAAGGGAACATGTTGATAAGTCAGTGGTCTACTCTTCTGATCACCAATTGGTTTTTGGATGAAACCTCACTTGGTTTGTGAGTTCGTTTGTTTAGATTGTTCAGTAAGCCCGCTGTGAAGGACTCAACAAGTGGTTTCAGAGCCTACTATTCGCCTTGACACCGCACTTTTTCAAGGTGACGGTGTGGTGACTATGGTCGTGAAACTTTCTCTTATGTTACCCAGAGATGATGAGGGGCAAGTGCTGGGTGCGAATGAAGTAGTATCAAGTGATGAGGAATTAAGGTCTTCCTATGTGTGTAGGGGTAAGGCCACACATCGGCAGATTAATAGCAACAAAACATGTTTATAAGTCAATGAATTATTTCTGCTATCATCGATTGGTTGAGGAACAAAGTTGACATGAAGGTTGAAATTGTAGTTAGTTGAAGCTCGTGGTTGAGAAGGATTGATCAAAATAGTGGCATTGTAATTGTCTTTAAGTGCTTGATTAATCAACCCATCACTTGTTTATACCTTCCAACATGAATAGATCCTTCATCCAATTCATTGCTTATCATGTCTTTCACTTGTCGGTTACATATTATTTACTCCGCAGTTAATACTTTATTTTAGTTATATATCTCGTGTAAATTTCGTGAAAGATCGTCGTTTACTTTGAAATTAATATAGATGAGTTTACATTAGATAGGTACTCGTAGTATATATTAGGTAGTTAGAGAGAAAAAAATAATTTTTCACAATTTATTCTATCATATTTTTTTAACTTTATGATATATACTCTCCATTCAACTTTATTCTGTGTATAATGCCATGACAAATATGTCAATGTGCATTTTGAAATATAAATATTTATAGTTATACATTGTAAAAAATTTCTATAATTTGATATGTATATTGTATATTTAGCAAGACGAATCAAACAAGATAACACATGATTATATTTTCGTTTATATATTTCACAAAATTCCGAAAATTTTCTAGACTGATAAACAATGTCAAATAGTAAAATGGGTAAAATAGAGTTGAAATGAAGCAATAGTCTAAATTGATACTCCTATTATTATTAGTCACTTGAAAGTTGTATCCTAATAAACATTCTATGTGCACACTCATGTGTTGCTTTTTGTTACATGACTCCATATGGTCGAATCTATTATGTTGAGATTTTATAGCTTGTTTGTTAAATGGTAAATAAAATCTTTTAAGAAAGTTACACCACTAAATAGTGCTTCTCGATCACGTATGCTTTTCATCGTATAGTATGCTATTCTATTTTCATTTTTTTTGAAATGTCTCAAAATATCTATTCGCTAAATATTCGTATTACCTCTAACTAATTGACAGATATAGTCTGTAAATAATTGAAAGTTCATATGTAATATTGTAAATCAAATGATAATTACGTTAATTTTTATCATTATTTCTTAAATTTAATCTCTAGTTAAATTAAGAAAATATAATATTAGAGCTGACAATATCTTACCTCATAATTCCAACCTCTCAAAAACTCAAACATTAGGTGAATCGAGATCAACCTGACGCGACACAAATCGACCTATGACCAGAATCACCAGATATTGTCTCAATCTGAATATCTGATGATGGCTTCATAATCAATTAGATTAATAATGGTCCAAATATGACCAAATTGACATTCATATTAATGATTTTTAATTAAAATTACTCCCATAAAATAAAAATATTTATAAGTTGCTTTAAAATTAAATTGTGAATCCAAAATTAAAGGTATCGGATAGTATATGTTTGTAACTTGTCTCGGCACTAACCATATTCAATCCGATTTGTCATTTGATGATAACCCGCGATCAAACAATGACTCGGCCTGAATTGTAATCAAACCGACCAACTTAGACTCGACCCATAATCGACCAAAGTGACCCTAAGGCCACCTCTTGATAATATTCCCTTCAACCCTCATGCATTGACCTCTCATTTATTACTTTTTTTCACTATCTCTAATGTGATATTTTGACCATCATGATAGTTTTGTTATTTATATATGTGAGTTGTTTTTGTTAAAAATACATAATATAATTTTAGGAAATATGTTAGATGACAACAATGATATTAATTATGATTCTGTACAAAGTACAGTTTTCAAATTAGTCGCGATCACACTTTAACCCTTACAAAAATAAACTGAGAGGAACATTGTCGATTGGCGGAAGTGCAAATAAAATGAAGGGGTCACGAATATGAGTGTTGTGTGAATATAATTCATAATATATAAATTATAAATATTACGAATTTACTGAAGACATAAATGAAATCAATTTCAAGCTAATTAATTGGATTATGGGAGATTGGTCTAAAATTTGAAACTCCGAAACGATAACACAATACTTGCGCCGTTCCATTTATCTACATACGTTTAATTATAATATTTCTCACGAGAAAATAAAAACGTATAGAACTAAAGCAACATAGGAACTAATAATTATGCATGGTGTACGATAAATACAGAAACAAATTAATAAAAAACAAGTCACTATCTTAAACATATAAATCATGCAGTGGTATATATTAATTAAGATAGATACATATTTATTAATATATACAAATAGAGAAGTTAAGGACTTACGGTACTCACTGTACTTAACGAACCCTGCCAATTTACTCAGTAGTCATAAGAATTTAAGAACTGCCTGCTTCTGCAATAATTAATTAATATAAATAAATTTTGTAGACAAAATTAAATAATTAAAAAAAATGATAGAAATTAAACATGCATGATAATGAAGGTTGCATTCATGGCTTTGCTTCTTGTAACACTGACACTAAACTAAATGAATGAATGAGTGAATGAATGAATGCTTTATAATACACACTAGGGTAGATATCCATATTATATTTGACTATATTTATCATGTTATTGCATAATTATTTCACTCATCATTTATATTCATCATTTAATTCTCTATTTTGCATGGTTCTCCTTTTAATTAATTTGGGATAGGAAAAGATAAAGCTGATTAATTAATTATTGTATGAGATTGTCGTGTGTTTATGATACGATATATATACATGGTTAAAATTTTGAGATACATTACTAAAAAAATCATTCAAGATGATACGGCGACAAATTTAATTAAGTGCAAGTGTTTTATATTTTTATTAGGTAAATTAATAAGAGATAGTTAGAGAAAAATAGTAGAGTAATCTCTAAAAAAATGCATAAAATTGTGTGATGTAAAAAACTTTTAGCTTTTTATTGATATTATTCGATCCTAATATTATAATGAAAAATAGTAATTAAAATTCCTAAAATACCTTTTATAGTTAATTTAAAAATAAAAATCAAAAGAATGGAAATAAAAATTCTCAAGTAAATTACATTTATTCCTTGGATGACACCGAAATTGAGTGCCATCTGATAACCCCATCTCATATTTCTTTTCTTAATTTTAAACGTACGTACACAGTCATTTTTTAAAAAAAAAAAAATTCATAAATCGCCTCACTTAATTTAAATGAAATTTTTTATGAGAGTATATATGTTAAGTAGCTAATTACTCATTATAAAATATCAATGATCAGTGGCAAAATTTAAGTTTAAAGAGGATCGGAAAATTATAGAGGGAACAGAGTACTTATAAATTAAGATTAATTTAAAATTTTTCGAAAATTCTAATTTCAAATCCGAATTTTTTCGATATTTAGAAAGATGGCTGTCCTTATCAGATCAGCCCCTTCGCTCCACCCTGTCAATGATTCGTTATAGACAACATTTTACGTCAACTAACGAATAGGTAGTAGTACTAATAATGCTTATTACTTTGTCGTTTGGTAGACAAAAATTCGTGCATTCTTGATTAGGAAGATTATTAATCTAAAAAAGCGTTTTGGGTCAAACGTTCCTACTTCTTGGGGATTAAGTCCGATCGAATATCTACTTTTGTGTCCTCTAATTAATTTTACGAGGGGGAAGCAATTTGTTTTTTCATCATTAGCAAGGTCTATTTTCCTAAACCTAGTTTTAGACTTATGATTATGTTTTTTTTTTTGGATATGTTTTTCAATTAGTACGACAATAATTCGTTGGCCAACAGATTGGTACTCCCTCATAAAATTAGAACTCACTTCGAGTTGAAAACAAGTACTCCGTATATATTTTAGTAGAATTAGAAGGATTGGAGTATAAACTCATATCAATATCCCTTGAAATTTCACTCTTTTGTGTATTTTTTAGGGTTTTCCTATCCGATAGCCACTAGATAGTAGACATAGGATAATGGTTTAAAAATGGTAAATATATCACATATTCACGAATAGTTACAGTTTTAATACACTTTCGTAATTTCCAATATGATCAATTATTGTTTTTTTTACTATATTTACATTATTCTCGTATGCTCATTATAGAATAAAAAAAAACCATTTTTTATCAGCCCCGATTTGTATTTTTTGTATACATACGTTAATAGTTTTCATGAACAATGCATTTTTAATTTAAGTATCAATAAATCGTATCAGTACAAACTTTTTTCAGAGACACAAAAGAATATAAAAACTCTTTATCATAAATTTGTGCATAAAACATATTTTAAGTAAGCTATCAATAATCTAATCCATGCAATTAAATAGAGCAAGTCCTCTAGGAGGAAACTAATGGATAGACAAGTGGGCAAAAGGTGGAAAAGTTAATAACAAAAAAAAAAAGTTATCTAATTAATTATACGATTAGTTTTTAGGCGATCTTTTAAACAATACTTCGATCTAAATTTTTTCTATTTTACACATTACTATCTCTTTTTAAATATTTCTTCATTTTTTTAAAAAATTATTTTGATAGCATATTATAATTTTTTTTTTTATATTTTTTGTCTAAATAATCTATTGTCTAACGAATCCCTCATTTAGTAACCCTATAAAGTGATACTTCCTTAGTTCTATTTAATTGTATGTATGTATATATTTTTGTTATTTGTTCATTGTTTTAAAAAAAAATTCAGTACTCTCATTGAATTTATTCATATAAGTATATAACCTTATTTTTCTAGTCTAAATCGAAAGTATTTATTTGTTTGTTATTTATTATCGAGTATAAATCAAAGACGTAAATTAAAGCACATACAATCAAGAATAAAAATTTAAATGGAAAAACGTATATAATTAAACGGAACGGAGAAAGAAGGTAATTTGGAGAATTAAAGAAGATAGGTGGGATGATGATGTAGGAAGTGGTAGTACAACAAAGTAGAAAGATAGGGACTTGAAAGTAAAGAAGCTAGTTGGTTGGAGTCATAGAGTAGTGAAGGGGGGGCATGTGAGAGAGTGTTTTAGGATATCGTAGACAAGTCGCCCGGAAATATAGGGGGTTGTGCAAATTTATCCTTTTTTTCTTTTATTTTTTTTTTAAATTTCTTCATCTTGTACAATTTTCTGTTTTCACTAGTACAAAATATATCACTATTTTTATTTTTATTGTCCATTTAATTCCGTTGAAGATCTTAACCCACAATACAAACAAGTTTTGCTTATGGATTCAACAAAATTGTAAAAAAACTTTACAAAGTTAATGACAAGTAAAATAAAAGAAAATATATGAACTTAAACTTATAATAATCATAAATTATGAGCATCATAGTAAACGAATGGTATTTCGTAGTAAAATATTTCGTATTTTGTGTTGAAAATTTTATTTCTAAATGGTCAGCGATAAAATCTAACAGCGTACATTTTGTTTATTGATTTACTCCGTACAATGTATTGCGAAGTAAATTTATTCTAGGATTTACAATGTATTGCAAAGTAAAATTATTCTAGAATTTTAAGCAACAAACTCCTTAGTGAGTGATACTAATTATTTATTTATTTATATTTATTTAAGAAATGGTAGATATAAAGATTGCTATATGCGTATCGGTAAGTGTGAAAAAACAAATGTAGTAAATTTAAGTGAATGGAGGGAGTACAACTTAATTTTAGAATAATTTCTATAAATGACAAATACGAAGTGTAAAATTTCAATTACCAATAATAATCCATCATCAATCATCTACTCCGTATTATTTAAGACTATTACCGTTAAAAATGTCACAGATACTTTATCTAATTCAGAAACATATTAATTCTGGCAAATTCACAATTACTTTTTATCTTCCTCTTTTTTTTTTTTCTTATAGTCTAAACTAGAGTATAAAAATCCATTATTTCACCATTAAAAAAAATACAATTTAATCAGCAACATCAAACTTACATAATTTATTCAGATTTAAATTCTCTCATCCTAAAAATGTTACACATTTTCTTATTTAATCAACAACATCAAACTTACATTTTTCTCTATTTTCATTAATATTTTATACACATACTCTATTTTATAAGTAGTAGTATTTTATTTATCATATTTGTAAACCAAAGTGAAACATCATGGTGAACGAGAAACATTATTTTCACTACTATATGCTGGTCAATTAATTTTATCTCATATCCCAATACGACAGCTGATATTAATTGCACCGAATTGAACTTAAATGAGTAAATTATATTACGAAGAGTTGAATTGAATTAAACTGCACGGATATCTGATTATATTTTTCTAGAAAATCAAAAATAAAAAATATGATTTCACAATACTTTTTTTTCCTTTTTATTTCCGGTGGTTTCTCGTACATCCATTACTCGTACATCCGTTTCACACTAAGTTAACAATAATTTTTTAACATTATTATAAGATCGTGTCGTAAAATTATACAATAATTTGGTATCAGAAAAATATCATGAGAGGGTCAAATAACTTAGAAAACACAATTTCACTCAAATCCGGTGTCTATCTAGACAGAGATAAAAGAGTGGGGGAGTGTATATCTGCCACACATCATCACAGACAGGCATCTTCTCTTTCTCTCTCTCTTCAGCAAACACTGCTCCCTTCTGCACCTCTCTGCAAAGCTACTCTCTCTTTTCTTACCCTTTTTTTCCAAAAGATTCAAATGAGACGGTCGTATTCGTATGACGGATAATCATCGTATTATGTATTGTGAGTTTTATTGAGCGTAATGTTATCAACTTTGTTGCTTTAAAATGATAAACGTTTACAGAGTATTCTACCACAAATACTATTATATAATCGGCTGTATTACAAACATGTCAAATTTATTGAGCTATTTAACAAAGTTATTAAGCTTCATGATAAAATATACTCGTACAACTTAGTTCAATAATTTTGTTATAAAGCTCAATAGGGTAATTATGGTGGTAATACCACCGGTGATATGATTTGCCAATTGATATTATAAATTTATAATGATAACGATAATATTTAATTATAAGAATTGACCTACGTACTTAAACAAATAAAAAAAATAAAAAAAATCCCCCAATTATCCACCAGATTTTTTACTCAAATTTGAAATACCCATATCACTAAAACCCCCATTTTCACATAACTTGACACCTTAATTCCAAGAAGAAATAAACCAAAAATAAAACTAAACCACATTTAAAAAAAAAAAAAACTTAAATCCCAAAAGTCCTCAATTAACCACCAATTTTCCAATCAAATTATAAATACCCATTTTCATACAAAATAATTAAAAGAAAAAATCTATTTTCCGTAACAAATTATTACGACATTTTCCATGAATATTGAAAAATCATTTTCATTTTCTCACTAACTACCGCTTGATCAATCTGCCTCATTTACTACCATTTTCACATTTTAAAATCGAAAAACATTTTTTTTTTTTTTATAAAATTTCCCAATAAATTAACTCCAAAAAAACCGACCCACATACAAAAACAAATTAAATCCCAAAATCCCTCAAATACCCACCAGTTATCCACCCAAATTATACACACCCATTTCACCAAAATCCACCAATTAAAAAAAAAAAAACCACAAAAAATTAGGGTTCTTGCTTTATATTTTTAAATTTTCCCCTAAATTTATTTGCTTAAAATTAATTCCTGTATATAGCAAATGCTGTTTATTTGCCTGTCTTACCTAAGTTTACACCTCTTGTAGCAACTTTCACACTTACCCATCCTCATAATTTTTTTTTTTACCACCACCACCACTTTCTCTCTCTACCTCTAAAATTATTATTACTATTATTTTTTTTTTCCCTTCCAAAAAAAAAAAAAATCTTCACTTCTCTAGGCTCTACTCTACACTACTCTTCTTCCTTCTTAAAACTCTCACACCTCTCAAATTATTATTATTATTCATATTTTTTTTTTTTTATATTTGGGAAATATGATGGGTGTTTTAATTGACTTGAACAAGTTTAACAATGAAGGTGAAGAAGATGAAGACAACAACAACAAGAATAATCCCAACGATGCATCGTCCCTTAATACGGGTTTTGGTGTGTGTATGGACTTATGGCACGCTTGCGCCGGTCCTCTTATCTCTTTGCCTAAGAAATCCTCTCTTGTTCTCTACTTTCCTCAAGCTCACCTTGATTACCACCTTCATTTCAACATTATTAATCACAATAATAATATTATGAATAATAATAATAATATTATTAATAATAATAATAATGATAATAATAATTGTGGTGCTTCATTTGATTCCCACACACACAATATTCCTCCTCATGTCTTCTGTCGTGTTCTCGATGTTCAGCTTCATGTATGTTGTTCCCTTTGCTTTTTTCGTCTACGTCTTGTTAAACACCGTCTTTCACTTTTAAATTGAAATACCCAACTTTATGATAGCTTTTTATTTAATGTATGTTATTTTTTGTGGTTTCAATTGTGGGTAACATAGGGTTCAATTCTTGGTATATGCTCTTTCTTTTTTCTTCATTAATTATACTTGTTAGAATAATCATGTGTCCACTAAAAAAGCGGTGGCTGGCTGGCTAGTGGACACATGTTAGAAAAATCGACGATTTAATTGTTAAGTATAAGGTAGCAATTTGGTAAGCAAATTTGGGTGGTGTTTGTGGCAACATGTATGGGGTTTGATTCTTTTTAAGAAAGTTTTAACTTTTTATTTAGGGTGGCTATACTACTTTGGGATTTTAGTTTAACTTCTTAATTAAAATTTAAATTTAAAATTAAATATAGTTGTTCAGTGAATGTTGGTTGAATTTGTCATGACTTAGTCTCTTTTATCCATAGATTCTAGTGTTTTTAATATAACTATTTATTCTTGGAATTAGTAAATTAATTAATTATTTAATTAATTAGAGTAGTTAGTTTAATTAATCAAATCTTTTGGTCCCCTCAATATTGGGTGTTTATTTTTTTTGGAAGTAAAAAAGTTTTTGATTTATTTTTATTTGTTGTTGTGGTTGAAATGTGTGCTCTTAAATTGTGTAGGCTGAAGTGGTTACAGATGAGGTTTATGCTCAAGTTTCTCTGATCCCAGAAAGCCAGGTAATTAATTATGTTTGGGTAAATTAATCGGAATTTATTAATTTTTAATTATATTAATCGTCGTTGTTTATTAATGTAGTCGTGGAATCGTACTATGGTATCGAACTATGTTAGTTAATTCGAGTTCAAATAGTTGTTAGTTTAATTAATTAAGGAATGTTTTGTCCTAAAGTTTCGGGGTTTTCGATTAAACAATGGGTTTAGTAGTTAGTTAATTATTAATAGTATGTGCATTGTGTGGTGTTGTATGTTGAGCAGATTGAGGAGAATTTGAGAGAGACTGAGATTGATGGTGACGTTGACGAAGAGGACTTTGAAGATGCTGTCAAGTCCTCCACACCTCACATGTTCTGCAAGACACTCACTGCTTCCGACACGAGCACCCACGGGGGATTCTCCGTCCCTCGTCGTGCTGCAGAGGACTGCTTCCCTCCCCTGGTAATGCTGCTGCATTTTCCAAAGAATTCCACATTTGTTGGCTGTCGTATTCTATGTTATTCAGACTCGGTTACAAGTAGTGTCAGGCATGGTCATTTCACGAAAATGTTCAATGTTTTCGTCTAAAATGAAGTGTTATGGTGTTGCGTCAGTTTCAAGGTGTTGAGTGTCGGTCACGGGACATTAGCTTAAAGCAAAGTTCTGAAGTAACATAGGTTTGTATTTGCTTTGGAAGAATTTGTTGTTGTAGGCGTGCTGTTTAACTGACGATAATGAGTTGCCTTTCTTGATTTCTGTATGTTGATACAGGACTACAAGCAGCAGAGGCCGTCTCAAGAGCTTGCTGCTAAGGATTTGCATGGTATCGAGTGGAGGTTCAGGCACATTTATAGAGGTACATTGTTGTATCTGTTTTGAGAGCTTATGTTCTTGCTCAGGTTGTCCAACCGAGTTTAATGTCGAGGATCGCTTGTGTCAAAAGTACTAGTGTCCTGAGGAGCATTACCCCAGGTCGTCAAATGGTGTGTATATAAAAATAAGCATTTTGCATACCTACAACAACATAAACCCTACTGCTTAATGGCTCTTGCAAATGGCGAGGTAAGGTCTAAGGGGGGGTTGAATGTACGTGGTCTTATGTGTGTATTAACAAATGCCATGAGTCTGCTCCAATGAAAACGAAAATTGTTGTCGAGAATTGAATCAAAGTTATTAATCAACTTTTTCACGATAAAAGAGCCCTTCTATTTGTCAAACAAGTTGTAGTGATGCATCTTCAGACACACTGACTAGTATCGTCAAAGATTTTGGGATATTGATTTTTGAAGTGTATAATGGGGTTCGGATGACTAGTTTCTAGTGAATTTTTTTTTTTCATTTGCATGTGAAATACGTAGTGGAATTCATGTTGTCAATGTTTACTTATCTGCTACATTTTCTGCTGCACTGATCCAGGCCAGCCACGAAGACATTTGCTGACTACTGGCTGGAGTGCATTTGTGAACAAGAAGAAACTCGTCTCTGGGGATGCAGTCCTCTTCCTAAGGTGATCCGATCATTGCAAAATCCCCAAGTTTTCCATGTTTAAACTTGTTCTGACTTCTGACATCATTTTTCCATAATGGTAGGGGTGCGGATGGAGAACTGAGGTTAGGCATCCGAAGAGCTGTCCAACTTAAAGGACGCGCTGCATTTCCTAGCCTCTCGACGGGTCCTATGAGCAGGAATGGCCTTACAGCTGCCTTTGAGGCTATATCAGCAGGACGTACTTTTAACGTCTCTTACAATCCCAGGTATTTTCCGTTCATAGTGTCTCTCGTATTTGATTCATCTGTTGTTTAGATAGAATGGCAAATTCATATTCCTTCCCTCCATTCACCCACCCAAGTTTTGGAAGGTAAACCGCCTTCCTCCATTCACCTACCCACCCTCCATCCCCCTCCCGTTCCCTTCCCTCCGAAAATCCTATCCCTAAATTCTTAGATGTCAGATTAGTTGAAGACGGGGATGGGTTGGCTATACCCACCTAGAATCCTGTCCTCTTCAGTCAAATAAGTTCCGTGTTCAATATCTTGCGAGCCCGAGTGTGAGGCTTCGCTAAGTGACTAAGTGTATTCACCTGTCAAGAGTCTTGTAAATAACATTTATATAGGCGGATGAGTGAAGAGGTGGACTTTGTAAAGGGTAGTAGGTATTTTGCAATTTGTATATGAAATTTCTAGCGTGTAATATTGAATGAAGTACTCCTCTTGCTTGCTGCCTCTTGTTGAAGATATAATTTCTGTCGGTGGTTTCTGATCAATCTTCCTGCGATAGGTGCTTGGCATGTACGTTTCTGGCACTTCATGCAATCATTGTAGGATCTCTTTCCGGAGTTTGTACCCTTCAACTGAAACCCAAGTGACTGTATAGATGTATTTATTCATGCAACTCTTGGATTATTTACACAATAAATATTGGATACTAGGACATTATATACGAGTAGTATAGTGGAGCCAAATGTATTTAGCTTCATCATATGATACGTAGAACTTAACAAAATAACTTGGTAAAGTGTCTTCACGTCATATATTGATCGTGAAGTGGCAATCGGTTAGAGCAATTTGCATCATGTGTCATTCGGAAACAATCTCTTTGTGTTTTCGATACATATAAGGTTGCGTACCTCTAAACCCTTAAATAGTCATAGGGCACTTCATCATATATCATATATGTACCTCATTGAGCCACTCAAGTGTAACAGTCTATGAGTCAAAATGGATTCATAATAAATCGAGAGTTTTTGCTGCTCTTGAAGTCATCTGAAATTCCTGTTACTTTTGCAGGGCAAGTTCCTCAGAGTTTATCGTACCTTACCGAAGGTTCTTGAAGAGTTTAAATACTTCTTACAATGTTGGAACGAGGTTCAAAATGCGATTTGAGGCTGACGACTCTGCTGAAAGGAGGTTAGTAGCATAACTCACAGTGACACTATCTTATGTCATTTTCTACATGTCGTCTTACAAGGGTCTCCTACAACAGGTACACGGGAGTTGTTACCGGAATGTCTGAGGTAGATCCTGTTCGATGGCCTGGCTCAAAATGGAGAAGCTTGATGGTATGCATTACATAATAGACGTTGTCTTATCTTAGTTCATGGCATTCACTTGCGTTTGCTTGGAGTCAGGCAGTTGGCTGATTATCTCTGAACAATACGTGTAAATTTGCTTGAAGCCTGTCATATAGAACTTAACAACACGTTGACGCAAAAAATATTTCCTCTTTATCAGTCGATTTTCCATTGGACTTTTGTGTCTCAGAAGTCAAATTTGCCCAAAAGATTAGTCGATTTTACATTTGACATTTTTGCTACCAGTTTATGTGAATTTTGCTCGAATTTAGCCATCACGATTTTTTGGCTTCTCCATTGTTCATTCCTTTTCTTTTATCTCTGTGATCTCCCATCTCATGGTAATTTCATGTTACACTGCGCTTCTGGTTGATACAGCCTGCAGGAACAGAAACATGAAACATTAATTTGTGTCTCGTAATGCATGAAACGTAGAACAGCAAATCATAACTCATTCTTTTGTCGTTCTTGCAGGTGAGGTGGGATGATGTCGAGGTTAACCGTCACGGCAGGGTTTCCCCATGGGAGATAGAGCCAACCGGTTCATTCCCGAGTCCAAGTCAAATAATGTCTTCTGGTCTAAAGAGGAACCGGATTGGTCTGCCTCTAAGTAAACCAGACTTTCCGACTTCCGGTATGTCTTCTACACCCACCATGCTTCAACTTCCGGGAAGATTTGTTGTGCTTACTATTGGTTTTATTGCGCTTAGGTGGAATGGGAGTTCCAGACTTGAGGGAATCATTCGGGTTCCAAAAGGTCTTGCAAGGTCAAGAAAAATTGGGTTCTCACCCCGCATATGACGGGAATGACAACCCGCATCACTCTATCTCCGAGCCAAGAAGATACTTTCCTAGCGGGATACCACCAGACGATTACGGGAGGTCTAGCAAAGGTGTAGGATTCGGGGAATCATCATTCCGATTCCCAAAGGTCTTGCAAGGTCAAGAAACTCATCTAACCCCGGGTCACATAGACCGGAGGCATGAGAGTTACCCGTCTCAAGTCTTCGAGGGTGTTCAAGTATCGAGCTACGGAAATGGTTGGCTTAAGGCGGCGGCTACCTCTAGTTCCGACTCATTTACACAAGTATCCTCCCCATCTTCGGTACTAATGTTCCAACAATCAACCATTCCACCTCGGAGTTTTCCGTCACCTCTATATCATCACAGGATGATGCATACGGAGCAAATGAATTACCCTAACGTTCCCGTCTATACTTCACCTATGAAGAGAGGTGACGAGACATCTCCTAGAGGTAAAACTAGCTGTAGGCTCTTTGGTTTCTCGCTTACAGAAGGAGAGCATCGGGTGGATCCTGAGCGAAAACTTGGCCTGTACACCCCACCAATGTATCCCGAGACCTCGTTTTGGCCACTTGTCGAAGGACAGCCGTGCTACAGCAAGTCTGGGTCGGTAACCAAAGCCGTCGGGAGCAACTGTCCTGCAGGAAATGATCTGTACTCAGTAAGAGACATGCTTCTTGATATTGCTCTTTAATAATAATACTAATAATTATAATATTAACCCTTTTTCAAGGATTTTAATTAATCACTTAAAAAGGGTTATAGTCGACGGAAAAGAAATGTTTAATTAGAGACGTTTTTATGTGTAATTGTGATTGTTGTAGTAGGAGAAAGCCTCTAAAAATGTTGCTTTAATATGTAATTTTTTTTTTTTCATTAAGTTTGCAGTGGAAAAGACCATTTAAATATTTGCACTTGTTTTCCAGTGTAAATCAAATGATACATGCATTGCTCTTCCTGGAGAATGAAGATTATGAATGTATTATTGTAATTTCAATTTTAATGTGTTCTTTTTTACGCACAAGAAGCTCTAGTTGGTTTTTTTTTTGTTTTTTTGCCAACAGTCAAGCATCGAGTGTTTTTGAGGATAGAGTATTCAATTACGTGTTGAGTATAATACGACAAAATTAAAATGAATTTTAACATGAATATGATCATCAAATTTGTTTTTTCTCAGGTCTTGAAGCATGGATTTAGTAAAGACATTTTATTAAATATTCCTTCTTTTCATTTTATAAGCATGAGAAATTGAAGAAAAAAAAAGTAAAAAATAAAAAAATATGCTGCAGCCAGGAATTGAACCTGGATTTCTACATTGAAAATTAGCCTGTGTGCTACTGCAGCTCTTGTAACTTATGTTAATTACAAACGAAATATATTAGTTTTATATTTTTAATTATTGGGCTTTTGTTTTGGGCCAAATTATTTGCTAAATACTCAAACGTGATTGGACCAGTGACCAACAACGTTTGGTTTAAGGGCCCAATATGTTTGTAAAAGAGAAGAGATTTATAGTTCGATGAGAATTGAAAATTTTTAATATTATTTGAAAATATAATAAAAAGTTTGTCTTATGAGATGATTCATACAAAGTATTTTGTACTAGAATTGTATGAATTGAATATATGATGTCATTATAAGACATTATTTGATTTTTACGATCTACTATGTATTATAGGGACTTAATGAGTATTTAACTTGGTAATTACTTGATTAATACGACATTCAAGTACCTAGGCAACTTGAATCACAAAAAAGTTATTTTTAAGATTGTTCTTTTGTTTTATGATTATTTACGTTATTTGTCAACTACAACATAAGTTAATAAAAAAAAAAAACTCAATCCTTTTACAATCATCAACATGAATTATACTGATAAATCGGACGTCGACATCATGTTAATATTATATGAGTAATTGCAAAATTGTGACTTGATGTATACACACTACGACATATCTTACCCTTCCTCCGTATATTTTAGCTACAAGTATTTTACCAATTAAACGTAACTAGTTGCCACAAGAGTAACAAATAATAATATAAAAGAATAGATACATCAAAAGTTCAATTTGAATCAAGTATCATGATTTACATAGGTCAAAATCCAAGCTATCCAAAATACAAACAATTTGAGAAATGGTAGGCCTAGTTTTCCTAGAATTACCAACACAAGTTGATGCAACTTTAGCCAATTTCACAAGAGCCTTCATATTAGAAGGTGTTTGAATCCTTTGGTCCAAAAACTCGTTAAACTTCATGTCCTTAATTAAGGGCAACACCCACCCTACAAGCAAACCTCCTTTATTTGTTCTACCACTCAATAGTTCCAACAATACTACACCAAACCCATACACATCACTTTCTTTACATGCTCCACCCTTTTCTTCTCCTACTTCCCAATACTCTTCATCAACATACCCTAAAAGTCCCATTTTCTCTTGCTTTAGGCCTAAGAATGATAGGCCATAGTCACAAAGTTTTGCACAAAACTTGACATCTACCAAAATGTTGGAAGGCTTTATGCACCCATGGACTACTTGTGGAGCCATCTTCTCATGTAAGTACTCGAGGCCACGAGCCACCCCTATTGCGATTCTTACCCTCTTGGTCCAATCAAGGAGTGACACACCATCAACATTTTGGTGCAAATAGAATTCCAAACTCATGGTGCCTATAAACTCCATTAAAATGATCCTCTCACATGGGGCCTCAGAAAAGCCCATTATAGGGACTATGTTGCCATGTTGAGCTAAAGATAATGATTTAATCGTAGACTGGAACCCTAGACCTGCTTTTGACAATACTAGCCATGGGTGAACTCGCTTTACTGCAACCAGTTCACCCATGGCCAAGACCCCTACATAGGTGGTCCCTATGCGGCCTTTTCCTATGACCCTCCTAGGGTTAAACCCATCTGTAGCCACATCAATGTCGGAAAAAGGGACATTTGTCGCGCTAATTTTGTCGCAAGGCCTTGGATGATCTTCATCCTTAATTGGTTGTTTTTCCCTACAAAGGAAGACAAGTGCAATTAACAAAACAATAAGAGAAATTGAGAGAAAAGAGAGAGCCAAAGCAAAGACAATTTGATCACCATAAACACTCATTTTTATTTAGCTAAGTTCAGTGAAAACAAAGATGATTTAAGACTTTATAAATGGAAATCTGATGAAATTAATAATGATTGAATTGACGGTGCAAATAAAATTTGACAAAGAGAATGTGTACACTTTGAAAAATATTTGGATTTGATAAGAAGTTAGGAGTGCTTTAATTGGTTATAGACTTATAGTAATGTATTTCTTTGTGTGTTGGTGAATGGTTGGCCGCCCTCTTAACATACAAACAAAATATATTTGTTACAACTCCATTCTAGGTGGGGAACATTTCAATTTATACCAACCATTCTAAACTTTTTAATTTCTTTTGATCGATTGGCATACATTATTTCTTGGGTTTTTTTTTTGTCAGAAGATACTTTATATCTACTCAAATTGTAAGAAAGGTATCTAACATTATTTTTTATTGGGAGACTTTTTTTTACCTTAAAATTCATCCATTTTCATCAATATAGCCTCTTTTACATACTCAAATTTATATTTTTTAGTCTCAAAAAAATCCACTAGAAGTTCTCAAACTCCACTTCGCGTGTTTGCTTGTTTTTTCAACATAATAACTCA
>JAUEKU010000003.1:208523-232582 GCA_032274805.1 Gypsophila paniculata
TTAAACATTGAAAGTATTTAATATTGCTCACAAATCGTACGGACTAAAAAAAAAAAAAAAAAAAAAACATACGGAGTAGTTCCTATAGTGTTATCTTACGTATTACTACTACAATAATCCAACATGGTCATTGTTACACTTTGTTAGCATCTTCTTTTTCTTTAATTTATTTGTTAAAAAATCGTACTCCATATCATTTGCATACCTTGGTTATTACCTTAAAAGATGAACAATAGTGACCATCGACGCATGCAATTGTTTGCTTACAAATTTCTTTACAGCCCCATGATAATTAAATACTCCCTATCAAAAATAATTGTTACAATCTTTAGTATTCCCCCTGTCCCAGTGAATTGTTGACGTTTTAGTTTTGATACAAAAACAAATGCAAGAAATGAAGGAGTATAAAAATAAATATTGAGTAACTTGATACATATAAACTCATTATAACATGCTCATTTACATGTATATTATACAAAATTTGTATAACCTACAAAAATATAAGGTAAATTATATCATGTAAAAACCCTCAAATACCAAACCTTAACAATTATTTACTGGGACGGAGGGAGTAGTTACTAAGGGACACGGCTAAAGAAAACAATTATATATACTTATAAATTATGAAATATATTCTATACAATAACACCAAAATGCAGTATAATTGTCTAATAAATATCATGTAATGTCTCTCAATCGTCACTAAAACTGATTAATCAGCTCATAAAGAAACAAGCCAGGATGTTTCTGAAATTCGAGAATAGTCATTTTCGTGAACAATAAAAGTAGAATTTCTTTATTAACATGCATGATGATGCAAGTTACTTTCCATGCAAGGGTTATAGGCTTATAGCCCACTAATTAGCGACTCCTAAACACAGTGACTCTTCAAGCATTATATTTGCGACTCATAAAAACAAAGGGGTAGGTTAGATCACCTAGAGATTAAGTTATTAACAAAACATTATTATATATTAATTTAATTTGGAAATATATATAATAAGTGTAATGCGCCAATTAGGTAGAAAAATACTAGTAGTGTGCTTTTTTGAACATGCACTCATAAACGTATAATTTTATTGGATGGTCACAAAATTTACATGCTCTTTTGAAACATATGATATCTATAGCATTCAATTAATGCGTAGTATATTCTCTACTACCACTTTTGTACTACACAAACTTTTAGTTTGGTATATATAAAGATGTCCGATGTATATTCTAGCAACATAAGTTCTACAATAATGTCTCGATATAAACAACGATCTTTTACAATGAATTATATAAGATTTGTAAAATAATTTTTACTTTCATAAGATTTATCCTAAATTATTCTAATGTGTAACAATTTTACAATAAAATAAACTTGTTACGAGATCTTTTACGTAAATGAGTACGTAGTAGTTACCTTTTTAACATATTTTTATTAATTTTTAATTACATTTTCATCATCTAATACGAATTTAGTGGATTTGAAATAGTTTCATTTGACACCTTATATGAGTATATAGGATTGTTGCGGTTTCATTGTGTTGCAATACATATGAGATCACTCATAGGATAGTTTCCAATTTACTCCACTAAGTGTTGTATTTATTGCTTGTGATCTTCTTTTAACCTTTTGTTAACCAAACTTGATAATTTAACCATCTTAATAACAATTTCTCTTCTTTAATTTAATCAATTAACTATCTTATGATTTGGTTAATGGGTCATCAAATACTGATATAATGCAAGTTATCAAAGGGGCCGGATATAAAAGAGAGTCATATTAAAGATCAAATATAAAGTTTAAAGACACATTACAAAATTCCAACAAAAATCAAATAAGATATTACAGAAAATCATTCAATTTTCAAGAACATAATAATAAATCCCACCAAAGATAAGCAACATGACCACTCGGCCGAGGCTAACTCAAATCGACCAACTCTCGATTCCAAACATTTCAATCCCACCTAACAACGAATGCAAAAAATATAAAAACCAAAATCAATTAACCAAACTATTGATCTTGATTTGTAGTCGATCTAAACGACCAATTTGATGAGTAGTGATGTAGTTAGTGTCATAGAGGTGTTAATCGGGTCACTCTGATTGGGTATGGAGTTTGGGTCAATCATACTTCATGTTAGTCATAGTTGGGCCAGATATCATCAAATGACGAGCGGAGTTAATTAGGGTTAAATTGGAACATTATCGAGTTAAGTTATCAGCACACGACATATATTTAATTTTATCTTACGTCTTTGATTTCAAATCATCTATATTTCCATGTTAGAGAATCTATAAGTCTACTTAATTTAGTTTACAAGTGAAAATAATTAAGATAATATCACTTTGAACTTATTCAAACCATTATCATCAAACTAATTCGTTGTGAGATCCTCCATTAGATTATTGAATTACTATCAAGTAACACGTAACATCCGTCCTAAACCTAGGATTGAAAATGTCACCCACGGTCGCTTGTCAGACTGTGTACAGAGCTCACAAACCCAAATGGACCACTTCAATGCATGGAGTACCCAGTACCTGAACAACCTATTCAGTTAACATAATTCGTTGGGCTTAGTAGCTACCCGCAGTATAAGAGGTCACACATCGGCTCTTTAGCAAGAAAACTTAAATTAAGAGTTTTATGTATAAGTCATCAGAAGAAAAGAAGACGCATCTTGTTGCCTTGTTGGTATGAATATTTCAGATTTTCAATCCTTTTAAGTTGATATCTGGTTAGCATTCTGTTATAACGAATAGAACGAATTACCTGAAGAATCTGCCCAATTAACATCACGAGTCACTTCTGAATCGAGTTTGGGTTTCGACAAATTAAGTTTCTAGGTTATCGATTTCACCCTCGGGTCGAATCGAGTCAACTTTCCTACCCAAATTTTAACTCTACAAATTTTTCGAATTAGGTCAACTTTTACCAACTCTAATCATACCATATGTTTTTTTTTTTTTGTGCTCTAATCATACCATATGTGATGATAGTGTCGGGGGCATATACTTTGTGCACCTCGTACCAATCAGGTCAACTTTTACCGACTCTAATCACACCGTATGTGGCGATAGTGTCGGGGACATATATACTTCTGTGCACCTCGTACCCCCATTAAATGATGGAGATGCAGTCTTCAGCATCTATTTCCAAATATAATACTCCCCCAACTTCACTTTTTTGTTTGTCTTCAACTCACAACACTTCTTTTAACAAACACCTCCAATAACAACTACAACTACTATTACCACAATTATAATTCACCTTAATAAATTAAATTAAAATGATCAATCAAAATTTTGATTTATTTAAATTTCTGGGTTTATTTCCTCTAATCATTTCTTAGCCAAATTTCCAACCTTTTTTTAATTTTGGCTTATTAATTTACAAGTGGTATGTTTTTTTTTTGCTGCATAATAAAGTTGGTATCTTTATTAATTTTATTGATTTTATTCTTGTTATTTGCTCTAATATAATTTATATAATTTGTGTTCAGTTATGGTGTTTGTATGTGTTTTTGGCCATATTAATTGATTATTTCAGGGTAAAGTTGATATTTTTATCGTTTTTATTCTTGTTTTTCCTTTAATTTTATACAATTTGTGTTAAATTATGGTGTTTGTATGCTTTTTTTTAGTCATATTAGTTGATAATTGCAGGGATTTTGTTACGAAAATAGTGGGTTTTTCGCAAATTCTTGGGTGAGACCGTCCCACAATAGAAGTTAGGTACTTTAGAATTTCAATTTATTGTATTTGATGATAAACAGTAAGTCTCACCGTATTAGACCAATACGTGGATTATACATCCAATGTATTACATCATGATTTAAGTTTTTGAGTTTTGTTTAAAAGTTTACGAGCAATCCTATAAAGTTTCTGAGTTTTATATAAAGTGATTATAGGTAGCTCAAAAACTTTATAGCAAAACTCAGAAAAACACTAATTTGAGGTAATACATCCGATGTATATTCTTTTTTCTCGTATGAGACCGTCTTACACGAGACTTATCGGTTTTTTTCATTGTTGCTGAATAAAATTGTCTTTTATTCTTTAAATGGTAATATGTTTTTAATGTTTCTCTTTATTAAGTTTTGTAGTTTGAATTTATTGTTGTTGGTGTTAAGTTGATTATGATGTGAATATGAGTATTAACTTTGATTCGTCATTTGTTAGGTTTAATGAATATAATTAGATTTTTTTTATTGGATTTGTTTGATTTTGTGTTAAATTATGTAAATCTGTTTTTGTTAATACTGCCATATATCAAGGTCTAGGGTTCGAAGTTTGCAGAAGCGTCATATTCTATTACCAATGATCTTTGAGCAAGATGTGTTTTACTTGTTTTTTACAGATTTGCATTACGTTTATTTTGGCGTTTATTGTATTAGTCGTATAATTTTGAATTAATGAATTGATCTTTCGTCTTAAAAAGAAAATATTTGAGGTCTAGGGTTTTCTTTTTCTATTTTTGTAACCTTTTTAAGAATTTTAACTATAAATTTTTAACCATTTTAAGGTGTAGCTCAAATATGAATTTTAGTCGAAGAAGAAATAGAACAGAAAAAGGAAAAAAATAAATAAAGAAAGAAAAGGCACAGTTATGCGAGTGATTCAACGATTTCCTCTTTTATTGCGAGATTAGGCGTAGTCAGATGTTCTCAGTCTTATCCTTGTGTCGAATATCCTCTTTTCGGATGTACTCAAATGAAAATTGTGTTATAAATTTTGCTTCAGTTGATGCTACTGCCTACTGTATTAGAAGTGGAGAACACTTTACTTTACCATTTTGCTTTATTCGATCGTATTCCAAGGCATCCTCTTTTTGTTAACTCTCCTCACCGACAAATCCTTGTATAAACGGCCCCTTGCCTTGTCCATATGTGGGAGCTTTTGAAGCACTACGGTGTTCGAGTTAGATTAAGAAGCTAATATTGTTATGTTGAAAGCTGTTGGATGGAAGTAACTGTATAGTTCTTCATGTCTTTATCTGTTTATGGTGGTGGATCGGTGCTGAAGTTTACTTTTTATATCTCAAAAGTCAAAACCACAAAAGAGTAAAGTTTCTTGTTGGTAAACCCGCTTTTATACTGTTGAGTATGCTGTAATTTATGCTTCGTGTTTTATGCCTACTACAATGTGAACTTGCTATGCATATACATGGTACTTGGTAATTGATTTGCATTTTAGAATTTCTCTACTTTGATGCTAGTGACGCAAGATACACGGTTATACTCATATAGACTGAAAAAACATTTGACTGTTACTTGCATCTGTTGTGTTTCCGAACAACTACTTTTATAACTTTTGAGAGACTTAACTTTTTTTTCCCTGTCGACAGGTCAAATGGAAGTTTTAATCTGGCTGCTGTGGCTGTTCTATTTTGAGCAACCAGAAGTGGCTTAGTGCATGCATATCGCTGAACTTATATCAGGCAGAATAGCCGCTATTGCTGTCTGGAATTCTTGATAGTGGTTGTGCACAGATCTCCTCTTCAGCATCGTAGTTTTTCTGTAGCAGGTTTGACTGTATTCAGGGCATCAGAGTAATGGTTTCCAACCAGAACAGTGATCATCTTTACTCATTGGCTATACAAATGTAAAAAAACTCCCTTTCATTGCGTACAATGCGACTTGGTAACTAGCTATTTAGGGCATATCTCCTTTGGCACCGTAGTAACCAAATTTACAGTTGGGCGACTTTCTACCCTTTAGTGACTAACACCTGAGTAGAGATCGCTCCTATCTGTTTCCTTGTTTCCTTCTTCTCACATCTTGGCTAAAGGGCGGATCTCCTTTAGCATTTTAACTTTCTTTATTTCCGTCTGTGTTCAATTAGTGTGCAGTGTAGTACTTTTTGGTATTTCAACGTGCTGGGTAGAATTATTGCATCATTGCTTACCTCCTTTACAGAAAGGATCACGAACAAAAAATTTCTACCCGGGTAAATCTTCTTTGGCACTTACCAGTCCTGTTTTCGTTTTTACGATATCCTGTCCAACTTAGTGGGCAAATCTCCTTTGGCAATATTCAGTCCGGATTTCCATTCGGCAATATCCCGTCCAACCTGTTGGGCAAATCTCCTTTGGCAATACCCCGTCCAACCTGTTGGGCAAATCTCCTTTGGCAATATCCCGTCCAATTTATTGGGCAAATCTCCTTTGGCAATATCCTGTCCAATTTATTGGGCAAATCTTCTTTGGCAATACTCAGTCCATTTTGTTGGGCATATCTCCATTTGGCACTAGGATTCTTAAACTGAATCCTAATATCGGTACGGGCAAATATCGTCTTTTGTATCATCGCCTCTTGCAGTTACCTATCCTTCCAAGTATTTGAGGATCAGACAATCAGCAGATCACTTTCGTTGAATTTTATCATCTGAAATCTTGACGGTTCTTGAGAAGTGAACATTTGCTACAGCAGATCCACGAATATACAGCTACTTGGTGTAAACGACAAGGTATATTTCTCACTGCTCTCTTTGAAGCACGCTGAATAGAAGTTCAAAATTGCTGTTCCTTATTCGTTTCCTTAATTCTTGTAGCTTTTATCTTTTGACGATTTGGCTCGTGTTCCTTGCTTATGTCATTATGTGTGTAATCTTATTGATTATCTTTACAACTGCAGGAATCATGACTATGGAAATGTTTGGTGACTCTGATGTTGAGAGTTTCAGCGAGATAAGCAGTGATGATCAGGACGATCTCTTTTCCATGTACAGTGGTCACGCTCGAAGTATATTTTCCAACCTCGAGGACAGCATTGGAAAGATAGACGACTTTCTCTCATTCGAGAGAGCGTTCATGCATGGCGACGTTGTATGTGCTGCAGGGAATCCTACTGGCCAGATGGGTAGAATAGTGAAAGTTGATCTGTATGTTGACCTTGATAATGTTTTTGGCAAAATCGTCAAAAATGTCAGTTCTGGAAAACTTTTGAGGATGCGCTCCGTTCTGGTTGGGGACTATGTGATCCATGGTCCGTGGGTTGGGAGAGTTGAGAAAGTGGTCGACAATGTCGGTATTGTATTTGATGATGGAACTAAAAGTGAAATTCTGGCAACTGGTCAAGCAAGGTTGTTGCCACTTTCACCTAATCTGCTCGACGACTCACTGTATCCCTATCACCCTGGTCAAAGGGTAAGACTTGGTCACGCTAATGGGTCCAAACCAACCGGATGGTTATGCGGCACATCTAAGAGGAATCAGTATGAAGGAACTGTCTTTTCGGTTGATGTTGGACTGGTCTATGTTGAGTGGATGTCTTCTGTCATTGTTGATGTCAGTACCACAAATCCGCCTCCACCCACTCGACAGGATCCCAAAAACTTGACTCTGCTGTCAAGCTTTTCACATGCAAACTGGCAGCTCGGTGACTGGTGCATTCTGCCAGCTGCTGACCGATGTACCGAAATTGATGTTCCACATCTTAAGAAGTCAGAAACTGTTATGCTTAGGAGTCTTGACGAGACTTTCTCCATTGTGAAGAAAAGGATCAAAGTAGATGTTATGTGGCAAGATGGTACATGCACACCGGGGTTGGATTCACATGCTCTCTTCCCCGTGAGTGTTGTGAATGCTCATGACTTCTTCCCCGAACAATTTGTTCTGGAGAAGACTAGCTCCGATGACTTTACGGCAGCTAATGGTCGAAGATGGGGAGTTGTAAAATCTGTCGATGCAAATGAGCGAACTGTTCAGGTAAAATGGGGAGATACAAGTGTGGATGCTAAAATGTCGGACGAGGGGACAATTGATACCGTGAGTGCTTATGAGTTGGTTGAGCACCCTGATTTCTGCTATACCATCGGTGACATTGTGTTCAAGTCAAATAAGAACCATTTTGCTGACCAGTGTAACCTAATGAGCTTGGCGAACCTAACGTCATTCGAGCATGAAAACAGTTGTGCCCACCTGAGTGAAACCGACAAGAACTATTTCTCATCCTGTATTGGCACTGTTATAGGTGCCAGTGATGGAGAAATTGTGGTTCAATGGGCTAATGGAGCCACGACACAGGTATGACTTCTCGAGATTATTACTTTTAATGCCTAAGACTCTTTCCTAGACGTAATCTGAGTAGTGCATATCTGTCGGTAGTAGAATGAAGGAGCAACTTTCTGTTTAGCGATTTTCTAAGAGGCGTGTATTCGGTGGAGACTTGAACAGATACTATTATCTGGTACTTGTAATTTCTATAGTTGCTGAAAGGCTATAACTGTTTATACAAGATAATATGCTAGTTAAATGAGCTGGTGGCGTGAGAATATCAAAGGACGAGTCAGCTATTATAGGGAAACATTAAAGATGAAGTTTTAAGTAATGGGAACCGGCCCTTTAATCTATAACTTATTCTGAAAATCTCATTGAGTTCAATGAACATTAGCTGCGGAATTATCTGTCTCCGTCAATTTGCGACAAATAATCTTAAAACATCCGCACCTTCATTGCCATTGAGGGAGGCGTATTATTTATTTAAGAATTTCATTTTTTTCAGGTTGCTCCTTTTATGATTCTTCACATGGAAAAAGATGATGGGTCAGTTGCAACTCATGTTCTTCAAGGCGAAAATGATGATGCATTCGGCAGTGAAACGGCCGATTACGAGACGCAATCTATGGACAGTCAGGTGATCATTTCCCCAGCAGTTTAGGAATAGAAAAATATAGTACTCCGTCTTACTATAGGAATAAGTTAACTGTTTTGCATCAAAATCAAAACTAATGCCAAAATTATTTGGATTTGTTCAGGATCTATCAGACGACACCAGCGCAACTGTTAATGGTTGCCAAAATGACCGCACATCTCGATTGTTCAGTCTTTCTCAAGCTGCGGTCGGATTCATTAGTAATATTGCTGCAAATTTCTTCGGTTCACATGGCACCACATCTCTTCCTCGACAAGCGTCATGTGTGCATACAATTGATGAAGGCAAACTTGGACATTTTGAGGAGCACGACATGCTAAAATCTTATGATATGCTGTCAAATATCCACGAATCGTCTGCCGGAGACTTTGATGCTTATGGGACCATGACTTTCGAGCAGAAAATGAAAGCGACAATAGATGACACAGGACTAGGTTTAATGCCTTCAACTGAAGATAGAAGCTCAGGACAGTTCAAAAAGTTTGATATAGTGGGTGATTGCTCAGATCATCACTATATTGACAGTGACGCCAAGGGAGCAGCATTACCGCAGGCAAGCCTTTGATTTTCCGAGGAGCTTAACTAGTTATATTGCCCGCTTAATGGTATTCTTATCGTCTCATTTTGTGTTACCAGGTGAGAAAAGGTTGGATGAAGAAGGTTCATCAAGAATGGAGTATTTTGGAGAAAGATCTTCCCGGTAAGAGCATCCATATCGCCCTTTTGGATTTGACACTTCTTCGGTGCTACAAGCATCATAATAATTCTTGTCTTTCAAATAGTGAGATAGAGCATGTAACCAACTTAATGATTGGTATCTTCTTTTCTTGATCTGTTGCTAAAAACATATTTTGACTGAATCAGAAACAATCTACGTTCGAATTTATGAGGAGAGGATGGATCTCATTCGTGCAGCGATTGTTGGTGCTTCTGGAACTCCATACCATGATGGGCTTTTCTTCTTCGACATATTCCTTCCTCCTGATTATCCCCAAGTACCACCAGTAAGTACAGCATTTTCTTTTAGTCACCAGAAAGAGTAGTATTTGTATTTGATTTGAAAAACTTGGATAAGATAGTCTTACTTTGAGTAAGGCGAGATCATGTTAGCTTGAATGTTTTCGTCTTCAAAAGCTCCCTTCAAATCACAATCTTCAAAGCTTGCACAGTCTAGTTGCCCATCGTAAAGTCTTATCCAACTTTTTTGTTATTTGCTATAATTGAAATATAGTACTTCGTACAAATTTCTGATGCATTATATTATGTTAAATAATATGACGCAGCTTGTGCATTACCACTCTGGCGGTCTGCGTCTCAATCCAAACCTTTACGAGTCAGGAAAGGTGTGTCTCAGCCTCCTCAATACATGGAATGGAACGGGCACTGAAGTATGGAACCCTGAGAGTTCCACTATTCTTCAAGTTCTTCTCTCCCTTCAGGCACTTGTGCTCAATGAGAAGCCTTATTTTAACGAGGCAGGCTATGACGACCAGAAAGGGAGAGCTGAGGGTGAGAAGAACTCTATGAGCTACAATGAAAATGCTTACCTGGGTACCTGCAGATGTATGTTGTATCATCTGCGAAAACCACCCAAGGTATGATTTTCATCCTCCAGCTTCGATTTATCTAGCATACCATCTTTTCTTTTTTACGAACAATATTCTGTTGTCGGAATCCCAAAAATGAAGCAGCAGCTGTCGGCTGACTCAGTACTTGTCAACCCGGAGTTTTGTCTTTAGAGGAGAAGTTTTATTTGAAAGTCAAGTGATTCAAGAAATTCTTTTCATGTGTAGAATTTTTGGTGTTTCATATTCGTCTATCCCTTAGAAAGCTGAAACGTGTGACTCATATTCGTTTATCCCTTTTGCCCTGTGCAGCACTTCGAAGGACTGGTGGAACAGCACTTTGAAAGACGTTCTCAGTACATTCTTTCAGCTTGCAAGGCGTACATGGAGGGCACTCCTATTGGTTTCGGAACCAGCGCTGAAAATGAAAAGGGAAATTCCATGGGCTTCAAAATAATGCTAGCTAAGCTATACCCAAAGCTCCTGGAAGCATTCTCAGGAAAAGGGATCGACTGAAGCCAGGTTACTACTAAGCAAGAAAAATGAATCTGGCAACAAATTCTCCCACAACTCGGTTACAGTAAGTAATAATCATCTATCTGTAAAATACCCAATCCAGGTCGAGGTCGTTGAAGCGACCGTGTGAAAAATAAGTCGGTGTGATGTTTGTGAATATGGTGATGTGTGTGCTTGTAGCAAGTGATCAGGTGTATGTACAATATGAAAGGGTGTTTTGTGTGTGCATTGTGCTTGTATTTTTTGTCCACTATGACTTTGTTTGTGGCATGTTTTAATGTCATTGTACAATATTGAAGACTTTTATTAATGTATTGTGTAATGAAATCAGATTGTATTTTATGATATGCTTACACTAGGACGACGTATTGAATACTGTATATATTTAGAGAAAGAAAGCATAATTAGGAGAAAATGTTTCGAGTTTGTCTATTGGAGCATGAGTCGAATTTTTCACGTCTTTTCGATGACTTCGATGTATAATTCATAACCAAAATCACTAATGTTTTTGTTTACTTCTATGCAATAAATCAACTTTGATATTTTCTTTAATGTTGGGAATGTCGCATTTCATTATTGTTTAAAATTTAATCATTTAAACTGAAAATTACTTGATAATTCAAGGGAGTGAAGTAAAATTATGGGGAAACAAACCAAAATATGTCACTAAACTAATTATTGTAATGTTACCTAACATGCATTAGTTTTAATGAATTTTGGTTGTGCTATATACCTTAACTGTTAACATGATTAATTTAGACAGTCTTATTACAATTGATGTTAAGAATAATGAATATATATTAAAATCAAAAGAAAATTTTAACTGAAATGAATTTAAGTTTAAAAAATATGTCAAACATTTAATAATGAATATACTCATTTCATTCTTACCAAGGCATTGACTTTAACGTCACACATATAATTATAAGTTTATTGTGAGACGGTATTCACTCACATGTAGTCCTACATGTGAGGACTGAGGTCAACCCACACTACTGTTAAATTAAATAGAGCAATTGATAAACAAATGATCAACACACACAAATAATTCATAAACACTCATATGAGATCACCTCACACATAAGACTTAGACACGATCTCTTTGTGAAAAAAAAAATGATCATTTTAAGGTTTAAGGCTCGCTTGGTATAAGAGTAATTATTAGGAGAGTAATATATGAGAAAACATGAAGAAATGAGAGGAGATGGGTGGTTCATGATAGTTGTCGAAGGTGGATAGATGGGGAGAGGAAGGAATAATTACTCTCATATTGAGGTAATGCATTACTTGGGGGAGGTTGATAATTATTCCCCTTAATGGAGCATATTTTATACTTTCATTTTCATTTTCATCTCCCTAATTCATTTTTCTTCTTCATTTTTTAGTTCATTTTTTTAAAGTAACTATTTTAAGGTGACCAGTTTTAGATATTTTAAAACTATTAATTAAATTATTATTCATCTTAAACCCTAAAATTGCACAAAAACTATTATACCACCGGTTGTAATACAACCATCTTATAATTAATTGAGTTTTTATATAAAGTTTTTGAGTTTTTATAAGTTTCTGAGCAAAATTGTAACTTCTTGAGCAAAAACATATATGAAGTTAGCTCAAAAACTTTACATCAAAACTCAAAAATTTTATAACAAAACTCAAAAAATTTGCAATAAAGCTCAAAATTAATAAAAAACCGTTGTAGTACAACGGGTGGTATAATATCCTTATTGCTAAAATTGTCATTTTTTTTATCGTACAAAGCCACGAAGGTCCTCATATACGTCCGATCGTCGCACAAATAACTTAGTAAAAGTCAACACATCATTAGTCAATTAGTACAATACCCAACACAAAAACAAATCAACACAAAACCCTCCATTGTTGTGCTCCTTGTTCACACACCATTTGACTCCCCCACTTGAATTCAATCACTCAAACCTTCAAACAAACAACTCATCAATGGAGATCATCATCACCATCACCATGATCATCATGAACATGATGATGATGATGATGATGATGATCAACATCCCAGTAATCCACAGCATAAACCCAACACCTTCATACACCCAACACTGTTCCCACTACCTCCCACAACCCACATTCACCTCTTCCACCCCTCTCTCCCCTCCTTTCTCCCCGTCTTTCGACTCCGCTTTCGCCTCCGTCTCCTCCTCCTCCTTCTTCCTCCCCCCTCCCGCCATCGTCTCCCTCATCCACCACTCCTTCTTCCCCACTTCCACCCCTGGGACCCTCAACCTCCACTCCACATTGTCCTTTCAACCTTACCGCCAAAGACGATATCGTAACAGTCGTAATTTGATCAGTTTTCGGGGTGGGCCGAGGGTTCGGGGACTGTCTAGGGTGGTCAGGGTTGGGTTGTCTGGGTATTGGGATTCTGTGTCTGGGGCAATGTGTTTGGTTGGTTCCGGTTTTCGGAATGATTTGGTGTTTGATGTTGTTTTTAAGTCTGTTTATCCTGGTAGTTCTGTTGTGAATTCTAGTTTGGTTGTTGGGTTTTTGGAAAGTTTGAATTTTGGTGATCAAAACCGGTTTTTTGAACCCGTTTCTATAATGGGTTTTAACCGTATGAAGTATAACTATACGCTGATTCGAGAAAATGGTAATGATCTGAGTAATGTTAGTAGTAGTGGTAGTAGTAGTGGAAATGTTTCTGTTTTGTCGACTGATGGTAGGTTGGTTAGGAGTTGTCAGCAGATTAGTAGTTTGGCGAGTTATTTCGAGTTGAGTTATGAGAATGGGAATGGGAACGAGTGTGGTGGTAGGAATTGTAGTTTGATGGACGGGGTGCTTGGGTTTATGCCTAGGTTTATGTCGATGAATGAGATTGATTGTAGGGGCGGTAAGATGGTGAGGGTTGCGTTTGTTGTGTCGAATGTTAGTGATGTTAGGAACGGTGTTAGACAGCCGTTGGATCCGTTGAGGACGTTGGTGGCTGAGGGGGCGTGGAATGAGGAAAGAACGAGGATTGATTTTGTTGCGTGTAGGATATTGAACTTTACTGAGAGTCCGAAATTGAATGCGTCTGTTGGTGATTGTTCGATTAGGTTGGATATTGAGCTTCCTGATACGCTGATGCTTAGGAATTGGAGTGTGATTTCGGGGCATGTTTGGAGCGAGAAGGGCGTGGGAGAACCAGGTTACTTTAATAGAATCGAGGTTCGTGCTTCTGGGACTAGGAGAGCAGCGCTTCCTGGTATGAAATATGAGTACACTGAAATTGAACGAGTGAGCAAGTTTTGTGCTGTGAAGAAAGGAATTAAGCGAAAAGGGAAGAATTTCCCGGATCCCTATTCGCAAGATTTGAAATTCGACATGAATGTGAAGAATAGCAAGGGAAGTGTGGCATGGGGTAGGGCTCTTCCTGTGTTTGTCGCTGATCGTTTTGTGCAGAACATGTATCCATACTTCCGCACTTCAGTCTTACCGATTCCAAACTCCATCACTCCGGTAAATAGTGCCCTCGTGAACAATGCTTCCGTAAATGTTGCCTACCGAATTATCTTTACACCTAAAGATGAGTTTGCTGTAGGTGGGAGATCGTTTTCAAGTGATGAAAAGATTATAATTTCTGCTGAAGGGATATATGATGCTAAAGTTGGACACCTTTGTATGGTAGCCTGTTGGAATCGCGATACTGATGGCAATGTGAGTCTGAATATGACAAGTAGACAGGATTGTGATATCTTTATCGACATTCAGTTTCCTCCTCGTGATTCCAGTGATAATTCAGTTGTTAAGGGGACTGTTGAAAGCAAGCGCGACAAAACCTCAGATCCCCTCTACTTTGAGAGTTTGGATCTGTCAGGAACCTCACTGACCAAAAGCCAAGTAACGGAAGTGTTTTGGAGGATGGATCTCGAGATTACCATGATCTTGATTTCAAACACTCTAGCATGCGTTTTCATCGGTTTGCAGCTCTTCCATGTGAAAAAGCATCCGGAAGTGCTTCCATTCATATCAATAGTGATGCTCATTGTAATCACTCTGGGTCATATGATTCCGTTGCTATTGAACATGGAAGCTTTTTTCCTGTCAACCCACAGTAAGAGAACCGTGCTTTTTGAAACCGGAGGATGGCTTGAAGTGAATGAAGTTCTAGTCAGGGTCATCACCATGGTTGCCTTTCTTCTCGAGTTCCGTCTCCTACAGCTGGCATGGTCTGCAAGAGGCGATAACAGTACCCAGAAAACCGCCTTACAAGAATCAGACAAGAAGGTTGTCTACTACTGTCTGCCTCTATACATAGCCGGGGCCCTCATTGCCTGGCTTGTACAGCGGCTGAGGAGCCCGCCAAAGAGGTCATTCCGACATTACAAATCAGTCAGCTCCAATGCCTCTTTAACCTTCTGGGGCGACATCAAGTCATATGCCGGTTTCATCCTGGATGCGTTTTTGGTCCCGCAGATAATGTTCAACGTATTCTCCGATTCTAAAGAAAGCGCTCTGTCAGTTCCATATTTTGTCGGGACTACAATCGTTCGGCTGCTGCCACATGGTTATGACCTGTTTAGAGCTCATAGTTCCTCCTGGAGCTTCGATCCTTGGTACATATATGCAGACCCTGGTATGAACTTCTATTCCACCACCTGGGATATTCTCATATCTTGCCTCGGTGTTGTCTTTGTCGTTTTTCTTTACCTACAGCAGCGATTTGGTGGACAATGGTTTGTCCCGAAGAGATTTAACACGACCGTTGCATACGAAATGGTTCCCATCGGGCAGTAGTTACCATGGAAAGATCCGAAGCAAAAAGTTTGTCCATATCGTTTGGGAAAATATAAATCGAATGACGTGTTGTTGATTCTTTACTGAATTTCATGGATGATCTTGTGCTGTAAAATGTTCCGCTGTTCTCAGATCAGAACTTTTTACCCCGGAAATCAGGAATTATATACTGTAGAGAGATTATTTGTCAATGACAGCTTACAGTTGAATTCATTTGCTGATTTGTGGCAGCTGTTGTTTGATTGACAGTTGTGAATCTAAATTTGAGGTAAAACTTTCAAAGTTTTCAATTAAAAGCTTATCACCTGCCTAATAATATTGTTTTAGACTTTTTTTTCCTGTTGTTGATGTACATAGTCGATCAAATGTAGCAGCCTTTAGAGTTTCTTGAGTATTTACTGATGACTAATGGTAATGCCACAAATTTTGAAAGCAAGTCACAAATCACTTGTTTTTATTTTACCGTCTAAGCTACTTGACATCGTCGATTCTGATTTTCATTTTGTAATTGAACCTTGCAGTCTATTTTCGATCATTGTGCCATAGATGTCCTAATACTTGTCCAAACACGATCACAATAACCTTTGGAACCTTTAGGTGTGCGTTGGGAGTCTTGTGATACAGCAAATGATGTGTATGTAACATTGCCATATGTGACAGATTATTTCAAAATAACACATGAAAATGTGTCAAAATGGAGAATACACGTTTAAAATATTAAATCATAATACAATAGTTCGCTTGAATTTCGTGGTTAAGTTGCTTCCTTTATTAGGCTCATGCTCATGGACTTAAAAATATGGATCAAAATATGCAGGAGAAGCTCACAGAAGTACAGAATCAAACGGTGGGAGGCGAAAAATTTCCCCGAATGACTTAATAACTAAACACCATCATAAGATTACTGATAATTTAAAATGGAGGAAAGAAAAATATGAACAGACCAAAAAAACAACCATTCAGTTTGTTACTGCACAGGGGAAGACGAGGTCAAACTGCATCCTTGCATATAAGCTAATTCTGCAGGCAAACTCACGGCGTGGAAGACAGTAACAATCTTGACGAGATGAATCAACTACATCTGAGAATATACAGAGGAATTGTTGCGGTTAGAATGAGTACAATACTCCCAATTCCCAAAAGCCATTGAACTCGATAGGGTAAGAGGTCAATCAATTTGTGCAATTGACGTGATGTGGGCACCATTAGAAACGAGGAAGAGAAATTACCTGTATTTACAGTCGAAAGGAGATTACTTGACTGCTAGGAGTTGATAAATTAGAAGTCCACGTTAGGTTTTTTGAAATTGTCCTCCCTACAAGTAACTAAGCGCTGCAGGCCAAGTCAAGTCATACACAGCAGCAGCGTTCTTGATTAGAGCGGTATATGGCAAATTTATCAACATCAATGACTCGTACTCTGTAAACAAACAAACAAACAAACAAACATGGGAGTATTTGAGTTAGCTGAGTATGGAGAAGGCAAGCAGAGCTGAAATAGTAATTGTATAAAGACAATGTGCACAAGAAATATCAAGATTCGTAAAGCTAGAGGCACTAAGAAGTAATCAGAAAATTGGGCCTTTTAAAAATCCATCACAGTGTGCTAAGTAGGAATCATCAGGCAATGGAAAAAGAATTACCTGTATTCACGTCAGAAGGGAAATCACTTGGCAGTTAGAAGCTGAGAAATCTCAAGGCCTCGACTGAAAGCATCATTGAAAAGGATCCGAGTCTGCATTGATTGGAATCCAGGCATCCATGATAATAACGCCACTGGGGCCATAACTATGATGCCAAATAGTAAGTCATATAGCCGGGCTAAGGAAACTACAGTCTCCCACAACAATGTCGTTTGCAGAAAGGGGCGGAGCACTTGTGCAATCAATATAATCCCCCAGCCCGTGGGGATAAACGCCAGTAGACTAGTCAAGAGATCAAGAACTACAAGGTCCGTGAATTTCAACAAAATGATAGTCACCAATACAGTAACAAAAATGACGGAGAACTGAATAATCCTGTAGTATATATGTTTGGCAGCGCCGAATTTGTCTCGTGCATATGCTATGATTATATAAATTCCGATAAGCACAAAGAAGGAGACCCAAGAGAGTAAATACACTCCAATACTCTTCTTCCCAGAAGCAATCTTAAGGTGATAAACGATACCATACTGGAAAAAGAAGAACCGTAGATCAAGTATTATCTCCAGTAATTTCCCCCACAAACCAGTAGTTTTGAGATGTTCCTGCTCTTCGTACCACCAGGTCTCCCAACTCCGGTCCGCCTTAGTGGAAACTCCACTACCATACCAAATCCAGGTTACGAAATCCTCAAAATCATAGACGGCCTTCAACCAATCAAAGCCAGAAGGATTGAAAACAAAAGGTGCCATTATCCACGAAACTACTAGGAACCAGCTAGAGATTGACATGGCTATGTATACAAATGTACCCTTGGCCAGCGGACTGTGAGAAGCATAAACGATTAGTATCACTCCAAGCTCAATGGCCTTAACAAAGTGGCTGCGGGAATAAAGTCTATAGTTCTCCGTGAATTTCTTATGCTCGACAACAAATCCACGTCCAGTGGCTCTGTATTTAGCTCCGCCATGAAGGATTGTTCGGCCGAAATAATGGCACCGAGTTCCCATGGAGAAAGTGAAGAACAGTGATGCAAGCTGAAGCTGCATTTTCAAGAAATCCCACACAGCTGGAAGAAAACCATGTTCAAGAGAGTTCTCGACAATCATCGGTAAAGCGGTGAACATGCCTATCTGGATGATGAACTGCTGATTCACAATAGCACCTAAAGCTGCATTATTGCTGCTATTTTTCATGGCAGCCTTCTCGACACCACTCAGGGCAAGATACAGGCGGCCCCACAAAAATGTATAAACAGACAGCACCACCATCATGGTATTAAAGTAAAAACCGACAGTGGTGTAAAAGACCGAAAGCATCCTAAAGAAATCTAGTCGATGGCCCAGCCTATACACATCCCTGCTCAGAAGTTGCTCACCATTGCCACTGGCAACTTTGGCTTCAAACATGGCGATCTGATTCAGCCCCACATCCCTACCTTTACCCACCTGTATGTACTCATGGTGAGTTACATTGCCACCTCGAAGCGTGCAGTTGAAACCTGCGAAAATATCCTCACTCAAGTTAATCAGCCTAGAAGCTTTGCTCACTCCACCACGAGTCAGGAACCAGAACCTGTCAAATACATCAGGGTGACCGTAGTGCATCCGTACTTTCAGAGGGTTTGCCAGAACACGCTGTCCCAGCGTAACAAAGCTTGTCTCCTGAGCAGACATAAACCATGCAAGGGAAGAAACAGAGCCTGTGAAGATGTTTTCTCTAACTCCGAGAATGGTTGGCTTCCTAATACCATAGTACTTGTTGAACTCATCCAAGAGATTCCTCATTTTGAGAGCTTCCTCAAAGTAATTGTCCTGATTCATGTCAATTGTCTGTAAAGCATCGCCTCGTGTGAAAATAATAGCATGATTCTGATTCTCTGGTTTTCCTTCACCAAGCTTGATTGGGCCCGGCAACTGGACCCTGTATATCTCCACTTCCCTCTGCAACTGCTGATCATACTTGACAAGAACGGAATAGTACTGCACCAAGTCCCTCTCACGGTGTACCTCATCGACATAAGCAACTCGGAGAGCCTCATTGTTTTTCATCAGATACAAGATTTCCTCTGCACGGGAGTCTCCTGCAATTTTGTGAAGTCCATACACCTGACAGGCTACCACGTAAGTGAATTTCATCATAGCGTTCCCAAACTCATGGCCTTTATACAGAAGGCTCACACCGCTCACAGCTCTTGACAGATTCCGAGAAGATTCAAACCGCATTGAACCTAAAGGCCCTAAACTATCCCAATTGGTGCTCCGGGACAATGAACCGTATGAGGCGATTTGTTGACACCCAGCCCTTATGTCCATTTCAGAGGCCGAGTCCAAGAAGGAGAGCATCTTCAACGCCCTATAATAATACATCATACCCCTCACAGTACGGGACAGAGTCTGCCCTCGATAAGAAGCCCAAAGGCGCAGATCTCTCGCCTTTGTTGTCCAAATTTCTGTTTCGTCATCCAAGCCTTCCCTCCTCATCCGCTCCATGAAGTTTTTCCATTCGTCGTCATATATCTTCTGCAGATAGAACAAGATGGAGACTCCATCCTCATTTTGAGATTGAAGCTTGCTGCTCCCGTAGATCACATCTTCGTCATAGTATGGAGTCAAAACAGTGAAGGCCATCATCTTTTCCACCTGAGGTGCACGCGGCATGTTCATGAACAAAGAGTTACTAAAAAACGCAATGCGCCTTCTCGCCTCTATATTCATTGGCACACTATGCATAGAATCTCTAGACGTAAGAATTGTATACAAACGCCGTAACTGTCTGTAAAAGAACACGTCGGCATCAGAAGGAAAGTCAACAGCATTTTCAAACAGAAGACCTGAATCGATAGCAGGGTTTTGAGGAGCCAAACCAGCCTCTCTCAAAATCGGCATTAACCTCTTCTCTTTCGGGAATTCACGGACACAAAGCTCATATAATGCCTGCAACACATTAATCACCCCATCTTTATCCTTGTTAACGCTCAACAAGAGCTCAATAAGAGTCACCAGTTTCTTGTGAATCTGTGGCAGCGATTTCAACTTGTAAAATGCAGCGAACCCCCCGGTTGACATGTAATGATCCATCTCGAGGAACATTCTAGTGACAATAGAATGCTCCTCGGTACCATACTTAACAACATGATGCAACAGCAAATATTTGATACTATCATACGCCTCTACAATCGCACACCGCCTGTACTCACTCTTGCAAATCTTTGACCAGATCCACCTATCTAAGGTAGACACCGTCTCTTGAGCTTGGCTGACAGAGAGAAGCAGCTCATTACAAAGCAGAATACACGGCCAACGAATAACCCTGATGTCCCAACAATTCGGTGGGAGCTCGAGAAGTTCAACTTCTCGGTCGCTAAGAAGATCTTCTTCCCTCATGCTAACCATTATCTCATTCCACAACAAGGCAAACCGGGTCGTCTCCACCTGGCTAGACTCGATCTTGTTAAAAGCTCGTCCAAGTCCATATCGCAACCTCAACCTCTGAATGGCATCCCGGAGTTTGTTCACTAATGTCATCACAGGCACGGTGGGGAGCTGTTCCTCGGGCATGAGATTGAACTGCATTGCATTAGCAAAGAACTGAAACCTAAGCCTCAACTGCCAAATACTCCTAATTTCACCCAAATGCGAAAACAACCCAACATACGCACCGACAATTGAGGAAAACACGGCATACCATATCTGCAAATCTACCAAATATATAACAATCACAGGAAGCCACAGCAAAACGACAGCAATTCGGTTGGTGTTGTTGAAAAACTCGTGCCAATTATAATTCACATTCCTCATTTTCAAAAGCGCCCTAGTCGGGTCTATCAAGGGCTTAATCTGAAGAAAATAACTAAACGCAAATTTCGAAACCAAAACCACAACCCAAAACAGTGAATACTTGATATTACTAAACAAATTTTCCCTCACAGATCGTCCAACGAAAATCCGGTTATGAAACCACCAAGTCATCCAGTTAATCAACGGGAAATCCGAATCCTCAATCCAATTCCTAACCCAAGGAACAATAAACAGAACGATGGACAACAACTCCGGGATAACAAACACAAAAACCGACTTCAAAAACACCATAATCTGATCATTAGCATTCCTCAACCACCTCCCACGATCATACCTATCCTTATAAATCCAAATCCTGGCATAAAACACCGAAAACACGACAATCCAAGTAATAGCCACCATCGATTTCAACACCATCCTAACGCCAATCAACCACGTCTCCCTCCCCACCAAACTATACTGCATTCCTGCATCGAGAATCGACTGAACCAACCTCAACCCCGCCCAAGTAATAAACACAGTCAACAACTTCACCTGAACGTCTCGTTTCTCAAGTGCATTCCACGGATACTTACTACCATCCGATGCAACAATCACCATCGCCTGCAGCATCAAAACAAGAAGCACCCAAACCCTATCGAAACTCCTAAACACATTCCAAAACGACCGTTGCTCCACAAACCCGGTTTTCCCAACCCAACCCGCCTTCCTACCCGTCAAAAAATACCCACTCCTCAAATCTAATGGCCATTTAAGCGACTTAAAACACCGCCTACTCCAAAAGAACTCGTTTAAATCATCGTAATTTCTCCAAGCAGAATGCGGCTTACTACCATCCTTACTCCCCCCAACCTCCCCTTTAATACAGTCATAAAGCGGTACGACGACGTTATACAGGAACGCATTCTCGCCAAACGTGGCGGGAATGTAATCCTGACCGGTCTCCTTATCAGGAACACCGTCAAGAACAAAATTACATTCGTGGCACAAGTGATGAAAAATATAACACAAACACTCAGGCATGAACCTGAGGTTCGCCGCCTCGCCCCATACCAGAAGGTAGAGCGAGACGTAAACCAGCTCGCGACGCAACTCATCTACGGACGACGAGTTGCGTCGCGAGCTGGGGGACTTCACCTGGTGCTTCTTCCCGAGAAAGGAGCACCAGGTGAAGTAATTCGAAAGCAACCGCTTCCGAAACCTCCGAACCAAATTAAAGTCGAGTATAGATGGGTTGGATGGAGGTGGGGACAACTTCATCTGAGAGTTGGACAAGTGGAGGACAAGATGTTCGCGCGTGTTGCGCACGTTGTCGGCTTGAAAGCCGAAGAATAAACCGACCCAATCTACGAGGTCGTAGTGGTCGTGCCACGTGTGATAAGGTGGTTTACGGAGGTCTTCGATGAAACGTAGTGATGACGCGGCGGCGCGTACCTCGGGGTAGCGCGTGGAGGGGTGGTCAGTTAGGAGGTCGTGGATTGGTATTATGTTGTACGGTTGTTGTTGCGGTGGTTGTGGTTGTTGTTGTGGTGGCGCGTGAGGGAGACGCGTGGGTGTGGCGCGTTGTCGAAGATGCATGTTCGAAGTGTTTTTTTTTTTTGTTTTTTTTTTGTTTTTGGGTGTTGAGTGTGTGTTAGTAGAAAAGGAAGTTAGTTTAGAAAGTGATGATGGAATGTTGTGACTTGGGTCGTGGACATGAAAGTGGCGGAGTAAATGTAGCGTGGTTTTATGGGAAGGGGGAGTTAAAAAAAAAAAGAAAAAAGAAACGGACAGTCTTTTTTAAAAAATATTATCTCCGTTTCGGTCATTTATTTACCTATTTTATTTTAGCTGTATTATTTACTCGTATTTGTTTACTTTATTTTAGCAATTTATGTATTGAGTAATTTTAAGTTCCTTCCCCCTTATTGTCCACTCCTCACTTCCTCTTTGGTCTTTGTGTCAAAATCAAAGGTAAACAAATGACTGGAACGGAGTGAGTATAAATGGTTGAGCGTGACGGTTTTATTTTTTTTTAAATGGTTGAATAAAACTGAGTTATTTAGATTAGCTGTAAAATAAAAAGTACAGAGTAAATCGATATCAAGTAGATGTGAAGTACATAATATAATGTAAAATTATTCCCTATTTTATAAAGTGAATAAAGTCATAAAAGTTCGTTACATTATCATGAAATAAAATGATATTTCGTAAATAATATATTGAAAAAATACTTTTATCAATAATGATAAAATGATACGAAGTAACTCAAGTTAAAAGATCATCTTCAAAACTTAATGTCCCATTTTTAAGTGTTAAAACTGGTCTAATACTAACACGATCAAATTTCTACTTCATCTGTCCCGGTAGGCTGTTATCTATTTATTTTTAGGAGTGTTTGTGATATCATTACTCTTTATATATTTGTCAATTACAATAAGATGTGTGAATAGATGAGTTTGGCTGTCAATTACACTTTATAAATTTTAATATTATTTATATTCTTGCATTTGATTTTGTATAAAAAAAAAAAACAAACATATAACAAATGAATAAGACGGATGTAGTAACTTTTTTAGACCATAAAGTTCAATAAAAAAGAAAAGAAAATCTTCCGTGATAACTATTTTCTTTTATGTACGGAATATTAATATAACTTCATTTAATAGAATAAGTGTCCCTTAAAACGGATATATTTGTCTTAAGTTTAAAACAAGTCAAGTATTATCCATTTGCACATATAAGATAAGTTTTTGCATTTCCCAATACATTCAACTTTTGTTGCTATTCTAAATACTTGATCCGGTTTAAGCTTAAGACGGATAACCCGTCTTAGATAAGAATTTGTGCATTTAATATAAGTTTTATACTTAAAATTAAAATATTGTTTTATCATACTCCCTTCTAAGTTTTATCCATTCCAATGGAAACATAGGTTTGGACACATTTTTTTAAGGGTTAGAGGATATTATGGGAAGAAAATTATTTATTTGTGGAGAGAGTAATTAATTAGTAAAAGCAAAGTCACTTTATTAACAAAAAAGTAAACTCAATTAACAAAAAATAACTCAATTAATAAAAAGTAACTCAATTAACAAAAAGTTGTAATAAAGGTAATGTCATTTTGTTGTAAATAATGAGAAGTTGTGGGGTATTTGGT
>JAUEKU010000003.1:232682-245990 GCA_032274805.1 Gypsophila paniculata
AATAATAATAATAATAATAATAATAATAATAATAATAATAATAATAATAATAATAATAATAATAATAATAATGAATTAATTTGTCTGAACTTATTTTTGCTGAACTGAACTGAACTGAACTGAACGGAACTGAACTGAACTGAACTGAACTGAACTGAAACGACCTGAATCTAAGTCCAAAAGAACAGGGCCTAAGTCAATGTAAAGTCCTAAATTGTATTTAAATTTAAAGGGTCGTTTGTTTCAAATAGTGAAAAATGAGAATGGAATGAATTGAAATCCGTGATCATAGATGTATGAATTTAGTAACTCATACGAAGTACCTTTCGAAGATATTTAGCCAAAGGGGCAATGGAATGTGATAAGAAATTGGGATGGACTTATAAATTTGGGGTGGAGAGTAGAGACCCCTATTATTTGATGGAGAAATGTAAATTTGAAAAGTGGAAACATATATATTGTACAAAATTTGCCACAATTCAATTTACTATTATTAACTATACGTAGTATTATGTTATACATAATGGATAAGATAAAAATACTCAATTTGAAGTTAATCGTCAATTTATATGTCGTCCATGTTATTTGGTTGATATTAAGTCTTTGTTTTTATGTATTATGTATGTATCGTTTCATTGTTTATTTGGATGGAATAACAAAACTATAACATCGAATGTAAAACATCATACTCAAACTTTTGAGTATTTATATAACGTTTTTTAGCATTGTTTACAAACTATCACAAAATGTCAAAAACTTTATAAAAAAGCACAGATACTTAAGATTTTGAGCAAATACATCATATGCATAATCCTATTTTCCGTTTGGGTGTCTAAAACTTTTGGATTAATGTACTCTAGTAACTAGAGTTATCTAGACAAAAGTAAAAACGAATAGAATAAACTATTTAAATTGCCTAATTAAAAATTATTTAGGTCCAAAAAATATACGGAGTATGATACTGTGACAATTACCAATGACGCCCATGGGCCAGGATGATAAAAGACAACTTTTATTTTTTTTACAAAAAGAGAAAAAGGAAAAACAAAAGAGAGAAGCATGGTCAGAAATTGAACTTGAGCTACTTCACTTGAGCATGCTATTTTGTATGTCAATCTGAAACTTTTTGGGCCTCTCATTTTTTGGGCCATGTTCCAAGAACCGAATTAGGCTCCCAATGGGCCGGTCCTGTCTTAACTTCATTTCAATTTCCAAATAACTCGATCTAAAATAAATAAATAAGGAGTATATTCTAATTCAAAATTAAGTCCCAAACCCGACTCATTAGGGTCGGGTCTTAGACCCATTGCCATCCCTAACCACGCACATTGTAACTACAAGACTTTGAAAAAATATTTTAACGTTTATTATAATAATGAAAGGTGTGTATTTATACATTGTATAAATGTTTATATATGTTCCTAGACAGAGCACAAATTCTCAAGTAAATTTGTTGTACAATAAGTTGAATTTGACTAAATATAACCATTATAATACTTATTGCCTATAATAATTTTTACATTATTTGTGACTAACTCTAAATCTCTTAAGCTGGTCATATGTTACTTAATAATAATAATAAAAAAAAAAAAAAAATTATAACGTTAATATTTTGATTACAATCAAACAACCTCATAAAATAATTTTTCTTCCTTATAGTATTAAAAAATTTTCATTCAATAAATCTGGTAAAACGAACTATTTTTTTAGAACGGACTTGTGCATTACACGGGAGTAAAACTAGTTCATTTTAAATGCTCCAACCAAACGAAAATTCCTCCTAAAGAACAATTGTGTTGATCATGGTATAATAATCTCTTTGTTTAAAAATTGAACTTTAAATTTTATAAATTTCTCAAAACTATAATTTTTCAATATAAATATATACAGAGTATATGTTTGATAAAGAATTAGTTTTGTGATCCGTGATCTCTTTTAATTATCTTTTTCTCAGTTATTCGATTCCGGCAACTCAATAGGTGGCACTAATGCACTATCTTACTCATCATTTATGTATAGATAACTAAGAGTGATACAATTAAACTTTATTGTTTGTATAACGTTTATTATTGTATACATAATTTTTTGAGTAATACGGTATCACAATAAAATTATTATCGTTTACAAGGGTTGATCTATTTTGGTGGAAATAGGGTAGGTTTCACGGTGTGACACGCTATCACGGAAGACCTACTAATAGTCTATATTATATTCGAAAATCTTAAAAATTGCTTATTGCTATTTGATATGTATATATAAGTAAAAACATAATCCTCCGAGATCTTATAAATTTTTATTTTTTTATTATACTCCCTCCTTCCTACTATTTTCTTTCCATTTCATTTTCCGAGGTCAAACTTTAAGATTATGCTAAAAACTATTAAAAGTCGACATATAACGTTTATATATTTATATTCATAGTTCAAAAGTCTTTCACAAAATATTATTTTTATACAAAAAAACAACATATATATGTCGAAAAAAGTGATCAAAGTGTCGTCTTGAAGACCGCGAAATCACAAATGGGAAGAAAATTAAAGGAAAGACGGAGTAATACACAACAACAGATATCATGTTGAATAAAAGGACAACAAAATAATCATTTTTTTTAGACTTGGCATTTTGAAAATTCATCCCAATTCTCAATTCGTAATTCCCAAACCCTTTTGGAAGTTACTCCGTACATTACATCCCATATCGACCTCCTTCCAAAACTCTCAACCCTCCTCATCTATATATACCCCCTTACCCTAATCTCTCCCTATTTTATTTATTTTTTTTATTTCTTTCATCATTAATCATTATTTTTCGTCTTTATTTCTTCCTCAACCTCGCCGCCCTAACTAGCACTCTCATTAAAAAAAAAAAACTACACTATCTATAATCACTCAATATAATCACAAAAATTAAATCGATCTAAAATTAAACAAAATGAACTTGAATGGAGTGGAGTACGGTTACGAAAACCAAAACAATATGATGGAGGAGGAGGACGAGGAAGAAGAGCAGGAGGTGATGGTGGTGGGAGACGAGGACGAAGACGAAGACGAGATTACGCAGGAGGACGCGTGGGCGGTGATCAGTGCGTTTTTCGAGGAGAAAGGATTAGTTCGGCAACAGTTGGATTCGTTCGATGAGTTCATACAGAATACAATGCAGGAGATTGTTGATGAATCTGCTGATATCGAGATTCGCCCTGAGTCTCAGCATAATCCTGGTCATCAGTCCGATTTCGTCGAGGTTGTTGTTCTTGTAAATATCTTCTTGTTGCATTTGTATATAAGAACATTAAGTTTGATGTTTGTTTGTTTTTTTTTGCAGACGATATATAAGATAAAGTTTGGGCAGATTTATTTAAGTAAGCCAATGATGACGGAGTCGGACGGTGAAACGGCGACATTGTTTCCGAAAGCCGCCAGACTGAGGAACCTTACGTACTCGGCTCCTCTTTATGTTGACGTCATTAAGAGAGTCGTCAAAAAAGGTCACGACGGTGAAGAGGTTACCGAAACCCAGGAGCTTCCCAAGGTTTTCATCGGCAAGGTATAACACTTCTATATTTGGTAACTTTATTTGAGACGTTGCTTGCGTTGTTGTGGGACGGGTTGGGAGAGGGGGTAACAGCGGAGGTGGACAGAAGTAGAATGGACAAAAGGATGAGTTTATGAGCTAGTGGAATTTTTAATATCGATGATTTGGGTGTGGACATGTTTCAAGTTTGATAGTCGGGATTATTTTTAATGAATTGCTTCTGATTGTGTTACTCAGAATTCTATTGATTTACTCTTACCGCACACGTTCAACTGAGTTTTGAGTGAATTTTTACTTCCTTAGAACTGGATGTTCGAGTAGTTGCAGGTCTTTGGAACGAGATGTATGAGTACCTTGAATCAAGCCCACTTCCACGATGCTCTGTCTCTCCTGAGATGTTTTTGTTCTCCTTACGTTGATATCCCTTCAGCCGTTTCACGAGTTTTAAAATGAAACTTTTTTCTAAACCCATTTCATTTCTGGAAGTCCTGACTCTATTTTGGATATAAGTCGACAAATGGTTGATTCATTCTAGATCAGTTCACGAGGGTAGAAGACAGCTGATTTCGAACATGTACAATAGGAAGTCCAAACTCGTTTTAGCTACAATCAGCCAACATGTTTAACATTTCTATATGATACATATTATAACATGCAAAGCTAGGAAATCACAGTTTGTCCTTGTGATAGATGGTAACCCGTTGGCCGTTGCTGCTAAGTTATAGAGCCCATAGAGCTATTCATACACTGTATATCCTTATTTTTACCACTTTATAACTCATTTGACCTACTCTCTCTCTCTACCTTATTTTATGTGCAAAAAGTAAAGGTTAACAATTGAGTGACACGGAGGGAGTAGTAATTATGTACCATATGTGCTGAACTAATTTTCTGTACACGGATCAGGTACCAATCATGCTTCGGTCGAGTTACTGCACGCTGTATCAGAACTCTGAGAAGGATCTTACTGAGCTTGGTGAGTGTCCCTATGATCAAGGTGGTTACTTCATTATTAATGGCAGTGAAAAGGTGCTGATTGCTCAGGAAAAGATGAGCACAAATCATGTCTACGTGTTCCAAAAGAGGCAGCCGAACAAGTATGCCTATGTGGCAGAAGTTCGTTCCATGGCGGAATCTCAAAATAGGCCTCCTAGTAGCATGTTTGTGAGAATGCTCTCTCGGACTGGTGCTAAAGGGGTAATAAGAATTATTTGCACGCTTTTGCAATTGTTGAGTCTTTGCTGGCTGTTAAATTCATTTGTTTTTGAAATTTTGTTGACAGAACTTTTTTGTCATCCAATTGTAGGGTTCTTCAGGGCAGTACATCCGTGCTACATTGCCTTATATTAAATCAGAAATTCCTATAATAATAGTTTTCCGAGCGTTGGGGTTCGTGGCAGACAAAGATATATTGGAGCATATCTGTTACGACTTCTCTGATACACAGATGATGGAATTGCTCCGGCCGTCACTAGAAGAGGCCTTTGTTATACAGAACCAACAAGTGGCTCTTGATTACATCGGAAAAAGAGGGCAAACTGTTGGTGTTTCGAGGGAGAAGAGAATACAGTATGCGAAGGAGATTCTGCAAAAGGAGATGCTCCCTCATGTCGGGGTTGGGGAATACTGTGAGACTAAGAAAGCTTACTTTTTTGGTTACATTATCCATCGACTTTTGTTATGTGCACTAGGACGAAGGGAAGAGGATGATAGGGATCACTATGGTAATAAACGGCTAGATCTCGCTGGTCCCTTGCTGGGAGGCTTGTTCCGACAGCTATTTAGAAAGCTAACTAGGGATGTGAGAGCTTATGTTCAGAAGAGTGTTGACCAAGGGAAGGATGTGAATCTCAGTTTTGCTATAAAAGCTAAAACGATTACCAGTGGTCTCAAATACTCTCTTGCCACTGGGAATTGGGGGGCAGCTAATGCTGCTGGTACAAGAGCTGGAGTTTCTCAAGTGTTGAATCGTCTTACGTATGCTTCCACTTTGTCACATTTGCGAAGGTTAAATTCTCCCATTGGACGTGAAGGGAAGTTGGCTAAACCTAGGCAGTTGCATAATTCGCAATGGGGGATGATGTGTCCCGCTGAAACACCTGAAGGGCAAGCTTGTGGACTGGTGAAGAATCTTGCATTAATGGTTTACATTACTGTTGGTTCCGCTGCATATCCTATTCTGGAGTTTCTGGAGGAGTGGAGTACAGAGAATTTTGAGGAAATTTCGCCTGCTGTCATTCCCCAAGCTACCAAGATTTTTGTGAATGGTGGCTGGGTTGGTATCCATCGTGATCCTGACTTGCTGGTCAAGACATTGAGAGAATTGAGGAGAAGGGTATGTTTTTACTCATTTGAGTTGACAACGCTCTACAACCTGCTGTCCAAATAACTACCGTAGTAGCGTGTGTTACTTTCTTTTTGCTGCGTACTTTCTGCACTGAACTTAGTTATTCGCTTATTGCTGATTAGTCGCTCTGATAATGTTGTTCAAACGCTATGGGTTGAGTTTTTGGGCTTGAGGCTTCAATTATGAGCTGTGGGTGTAATATTCATGTTTATGTTCAATTTCTGACGTGCCTTGCTTAGGTTTGTTTGCTTAGCTATTAGCATCTGAATCGTAGCACTCAATTTTCTGCTAGATCTACTTTATATGCTATTTGGATTTCTTTTCTACCTGATATCAATCTAATGTTGCTCCTTATGTCATCACTAATATTAGGTTGATGTCAACACCGAAGTTGGTGTTGTTAGAGATATTCGGCTGAAGGAGTTGCGCATATACACAGACTATGGTCGTTGCAGTCGTCCACTGTTTATCGTTGAGAAGCAAAGGCTTCTTATCAAGAAAAAGGATATCCGAGCCCTCCAACAAAGAGTATGTTGTTTAATTAACTCTTTTAGCTTCTCAAATGTATTGGTTTTTTGCGAGGCTGATGTGTGTATCTGACTTGTGTTTTAATCATTTTGTAGGAGACACCTGAAGATGGTGGGTGGCATGATCTTGTTGCAAAGGGATTCATAGAATACATTGACACAGAAGAAGAGGAGACCACTATGATTTCCATGACCATTAATGTATGTCGAATACGCTCTTGTTTTTTTACATTAAATTATATACACTTGTACTGATGCGGAGCTGTCATGATCTTTTGATATATTTTCAGGATCTTGTGTCTGCCAGGCTCAATCCGGAAGAGTCATACTCTGGCACTTACACTCACTGTGAAATTCACCCATCTCTAATATTGGGTGTTTGTGCCTCAATTATTCCGTTCCCAGATCATAATCAGGTAATCATATCAACTTGCTGATATGTTTTTATGTGATGTTTCATTAGTCGTGTACTAATTTCTTGTAATCTGCAGTCCCCACGTAATACGTATCAGTCAGCTATGGGAAAGCAAGCCATGGGAATTTACGTCACAAACTACCAGTTTCGAATGGTAAATATCTATGTTCTACTCTGATATTGTTACTGCAGTGTTCTCTGTTGGGCCTTTGTCTCGGAACTGATACATTTATGATCTATAATTTATTTCCCTCTTCTTTTTTGTCTTCCTCAGGATACACTGGCCTACGTCCTCTATTATCCTCAGAAGCCGCTTGTGACAACACGTGCTATGGAGCACTTGCATTTTAGACAGCTTCCAGCTGGCATTGTAAACACCTAGCCTTTAGAGAACTCCTTGATGACGGTTTGTGTGACATTTTTCTAACGTTTTGCTTTGTTCTTTCGAGACAGAATGCAATTGTTGCTATCGCTTGTTATTCTGGCTATAACCAAGAAGATTCGGTTATCATGAACCAGTCCTCTATTGACCGTGGGTTTTTCCGGTCTCTGTTTTTCCGGTCCTACAGGTGAATGATGTCTGGCCATTATTAAGGAGTATTCTTTGCTTGCTATTGCTGTAATTTTCATCCTAGTGCTATAGTCACTCAACAATTTCTACGTCTATTACAGGGATGAGGAGAAAAAGATGGGAACACTTGTAAAGGAGGACTTTGGACGTCCAGACAGATCTAATACCATGGTAAGTGTTGACTGTTAAAAAATAAATTACTAGGTCTTTAAGTTAATTTTATGCTATGTTGGTGTGGTATTGAACACAATCTTTTTGGTAGGGTATGCGACATGGATCTTACGACAAATTGGATGATGATGGCCTGGCACCTCCTGTAAGTACCATTACTTACTAATCTTGCTCCCTGCTTTGTGAAGAGAAAATTTCTTCATATTATTAGTAACTTAGCACTTGGCATCTGATTCCTGATCGCTCGGCAGGGCACTAGAGTTTCTGGTGAAGATGTTATTATTGGGAAGACCACTCCTCTTGCTCCGGAAGAAGCTCAGGGGCCTGCTGCACGTTATTCACGTAAAGATCATAGTATCAGTTTGCGTCACAGTGAAAGCGGTATTGTGGATCAGGTATTGAGCTGACTTGAGTCACTTGTTGACTACTGCTTTCCTGTTGGCATCTGGCTTGTGATGTTTGAATGCAGCTTAGCAGTTTTCAATACTTTTTACATCTTGTAGGTGTTGCTGACAACAAATGCCGATGGCTTGAGGTTTGTGAAAGTGAGGGTGAGATCGGTTCGTATCCCTCAGATTGGGGATAAATTCAGTAGTAGACATGGTCAAAAGGGAACAGTTGGCATGACTTATACTCAGGAGGACATGCCATGGACTGTGGAAGGCATCACTCCTGATATCATCGTGAATCCACATGCTATTCCGTCCCGTATGACCATTGGTCAGCTCATTGAGTGTATTATGGGTAAAGTCGCAGCTCATGTGGGTAAGGAAGGAGATGCTACACCGTTCACCGACGTCACTGTAAGTTCTGTCTTGATCTGCTTTTGGTTGTTGCGGCTTTACATTATGTGGTCCATCCCTTGCACACCTTGCGTTCAACGGAGTAATGTCTTCTGCTGATGAAAACACCACCTCACTTGAAATTTTATTCACAACTTTTCTTGGTGTTACTTAATTCAATGCTACAAAATGATTGTTATTATTACACTTAAGAAGAGTAAGTGCGGAATTTCATTTTAGGAGCAAGAAAGAATATGATAATGTGTGGAAACATGGAGATTTTATATTAGTCTTTCGATTTTGTTCTCGAAGAGAGTACGGATTAGTATATAATTGATGTTGAAACCATGTCATCTTCATATTGAATCGTTCTCTGCTTGTTTTATAGGTTGACAATATTAGTAAGGCCCTTCAGAAATGTGGGTACCAAATGCGAGGTTTTGAGACAATGTACAGTGGTCACACTGGGAGAAAGCTGTCTGCACTGATATTCCAGGGGCCAACTTACTACCAAAGGCTTAAGCATATGGTTGACGACAAGATACATTCTCGTGGACGAGGTCCGGTGCAGATTCTGACAAGGCAGCCTGCTGAGGGACGTTCTCGAGATGGTGGTCTTCGGTTCGGAGAGATGGAGCGAGACTGCATGATTGCTCATGGTGCCGCCCACTTCCTTAAGGAGAGACTGTTTGATCAAAGTGATGCATATAGAGTTCATGTGTGTGAGCGCTGTGGGTTGATCGCCATCGCTAACCTGAAGAAGAATTCTTTTGAATGCAGAGGCTGCAAGAATAAGACCGACATTGTTCAGGTTTTCTTCCTCTTCCATCAGCTCCTTTCTAAACTTTTTATGCAAATTGCTACATTTACACGATTCTCCCTCATCTGACTTTACACTAGGTCTCTTATTAGACCGTCTCATACCGTGAGACCTACTATTCACCAAACAAAATATGTCTAACATAAAATAAAATTGAGTGAGTAGCTGTGCTGGTAGACAACATATATGTCATACAAGGAACTATAAATGTGAAGACCTTTACATTTCTGTTGTCTTTTTTTGGATTTTGTTACTGGATTTGATCAATTGGACCGTATATCTTGTGTAGGTACACATTCCTTATGCCTGTAAATTGCTCTTCCAAGAGCTTATGTCCATGGCAATTGCACCGAGGATGTTCACTAAAGATGTGAACAAGCTTTCCAAGGACCCGAAGAAGATGGGGGCTTGAATCAATCCTTTTTCGTTGAAACAATTTCCTTCGTAAATTCGGCTTGATGTGGAGTCGTTCAATGGATCGGCCATAATCTCACCTAGAATCTCAATTTCTTTCTTTCTCCTGCATGATAGAATTCCGAGAGCAATATCGAAAGTTTTTAGTCCCTAACCCGTCAGTTTTGTAGTATGTTTCTATGTGGACACTATATCAAGTATCAACTGTCCAAAGAGTGCATTAATATTTGTGTATATATAACTGATGAGCAAATATGTCTTTTTTTTTGTAGTCGACTTTACTATATTCGTGCTCGGTATAATGTGTTGGTTTATGTAGTCGAGATTCAATTATGTGGCCAGAGGATGATTTTAATTGTTAGCTAATGTCACTCATGTTAGTGCTGTTGTTTTACTAGTATGTTTCCTTACTGATTTTGATTTGAAATGAGGATCTCGTGGTGTTTGTAAAAAAAGTTTAGATGAGATCTTGGGTGCGTTGGCGGTAATGTTGCTAAGGAACATTGATCAATCTTTAGGATTATGTAACGGAACAAGATTGGTTGTTACAAATTTAGGGTCTCGGGTAATTGGAGCAACAGTTATATCTGGAAGTAGTATTGGGGAAAAGGTTCTTATCCCTCGAATATCACTAACACCGTCCGACAATACTAAGTTTCCCGTAAAGTTTGAGAGGAGACAATTCCCGTTGGCCGTATGTTTTGCAATGACCATCAATAAAAGTCAAGGTCAATCACTTGCACATGTTGGACTTTACCTTCCGAGATCAGTTTTTAGTCATGGTCAATTATACGTGGCAATCTCTAGGGTCACGAGCAAAAAGGGTCTGAAGATACTCATTTGTGACGAAAATGGGCAAACATCAAATTGCACTTCCAATGTCGTGTATAAGGAAATATTTCAGAATTTGTAATAATGTTAGTTATATGATTTTACACTTTGACTATTGTGGAATTTATGTATATACAAACCTTTTTTTTTTAATATCTATTTCCTATGTTAAACATAAATGTGTAGATCATATGTACATTTGTAGTGCTGATGAACTTATATATTTTTGGATGCCGAAAATTTCGAAAACAACTCCCGTGACGCGTCACGGGTTTGAGACTAGTTACTCATAATATACAAGTCTAACCCAAACCCAAAATAATCAAACCAAAACCAAAACCCCTGAAATTAATCAAAAACACAACACCACAGAAATCAAATTCAATGGCAAAACAAGCACAGAAATTAGTCAAAAATTACAGCAGCAACAACATCAAAATTACAGTGATGATAATAACACAGTTAATATTAATTACTATGAAAAGTAAAACAGTAAATGGTTGGACAGGTGAAATTCATGGCAGAGTTGTTTGTGATGTTTGTGCTGATTCTTCCTTTGGTCCTGAAGATCATGTTTTACAAGGTACTTCTTGTGTTTACTGCTTTATTATTGCATTAGTTTTACTTTGGTTGATGTGGGTTTCATTTATTTTAAATAAAGTTTCGATCTTTGATAAATGAGACCATTATATGCGTACGTACACGTACCGGGTCAATTGTGGGTTATATATTTGAGGTGGCCACATTTTATTAAATAATGGTCACAGGGATAATTTTATTATGACAGTTATATTTTAAGTTATAGATAGTCTGTTGCTCGTTATACAACGGTCTTATAGAGAAGTACTCCGTATATCTTAGGGTTTACCGGATGAATTTGAAGGGTTAATTAAGATGGGGTTGTAATAATATTTTGATTAATTGCTTAGTTAATTTTGATTATGAGCAAAGATTTGATCTTTTGGGGTTATAACTTAGTGTTTGTAGATTGAATTTGAAGGTTTAATCTGAGAATTTTTTAATGCAGTTGTTAGTTTGATGAATGTGCTATGAATTTGAATGAGATAATTGCCACCGACAGTTAAATTTTGCGCTTTTTCTGGTTACTGCTGAGTCTGCTGACAATGTCTAAAATTGCCTAAAAACGCCATCCGCAATGGCGGTTTTAAGCTCGGAACATTCCGATCCTAAATGGACCCCATAACTCCAAATATGTACTCTTCAAGACTTCAACACGACCCAAAATGCTATTTATTTTTTGTTTGAACTCCATTTAACAATTTCGTTCGAGGAAGTTCCGCGTGTAAGGACCCACGTCGAAGAAATTGAAAAGAGTGAACTAGTTTATAATCCAGGGAGTTACTCCACGTCTCCACCTATCGCCATTTTGGTTTTGGGTTGAAACCTTCTTTGACTTATGATTTATGAAGTGAGTGGTCTTTTCTTCTTGATGGGCTCGGCCTAGGCCCATGTGCGAATCTGACAGGAAATTGGAGTAAATGTTAGGGTCATTTTCATGTTAGATTGGGTAGCCAAGATGATTGTGGGAAGAAAATCCATGTGATCTTATTCATTTTTATGTTTCTATGTGAACAACATTGACGGAGTTTTGAAACAACTTTAAGATTAGAATCATTCCTGGAACATACCAAGATAGATAGCCAGAGGTATCTCGCAGCGGAATTACATCCAGCAATAAGAGAAACCTCGAATCTGCAACCGTGGAATAGCACCCCACGTGATGCCTCCAATTGTATCAACTCGTATGCATAAGAAGCTGCTACCCGTAGGCTAGTTTTGAGGCTTCGTTATTCTGAACATGATTGCCGTTCACTCGATTTCCTATATGTTCAGTTCAGCTTTTTCCAATACAATTTTGTTCTTACTTCGGTCTAGCTCAGATCAATTCAATTTAGCTCCAGTAAGTCCTAAAGGCGGCCAATTCAGATCAATTCAATTCAGCTTCAATAAGTCCTAAACGATAGGGCCTGAGTGCAGTATAACTCTAGTTTTAGCAATATGAAAGATTGTTTTCAAAAGATTGTCTATTTCGACTAGTAGCATGCCATACTGTCGATTGCCGCTTTTCACTTTAGTTCTTGACTGATTCAGAGAGCCTTGCTTGCTTCTGCGTGACTGTGATGGCTGAAGCGTAATAGTTTTCCTCTGAATAGGCATGCTCTTGTTTAGTCGTATAGAGTTCATTTGCTAACTTCTTCATAATGGGACATTTGGTGTTGCATTTAGCGGAAAGCTCGTTTCTAGGATGTTGATATAGATATGCTATGAGCTACCATTTTTCCGTTCCCAATGATAGCCAAAAGGGACTTTGTATTCTTTGAATATTTGCCTATAGAATATTGATGAGATAAAAGCAAAATTACTCGCTAAATTGTAAGCAATTCTTTTATTGTGAATTAACAACCGCTTGATGCAAATCTCGACACACCTTTTTATTAGCGGTCATATGGAAACAATCTGTATGCTTTTGACATGGAAATAATGTTGCATTCAGCCCCGGACCTTTGAGGCATTGGGTAGTGTTGCTGTATACTCATATAGGCATTTCTACTTCTTCCGAAAATGGTCTACTCTTGGTCGAGATGAATAAATTAAATCATATATTGTCCTCACCTCCTTTCAATTATACTACTATATCGTCTTTTATTTCTGCCAGGGAGAATTAAGAAGCATAGTACCCATATTTATATATCTGAGTATCTTGGTTTGCTGAAATGTCAATGCTGTAATTTTTGCAAATTGGCCAAAACGCTGGAATGCTGAAGAAGAAGCGTCTCTTGACGTATACAACAATTTGAATTGACGTCTATAATGTGAATGTTCTAATGCAGGGGCCGAGGTAGCCGTTCTGTGCATTACGAAATCTGGGGAGGTAGTG
>JAUEKU010000003.1:280952-299546 GCA_032274805.1 Gypsophila paniculata
ATATTTCTTCTTATCAAGAAGTCAAAGTTTCATGATGTAATGTTTGACGCAATTTTCATTTTGGGTCATCCGGAAACTACCTCTATGTGTTATATAAGGGTAAGGCTACATAGGGGGTAGCAGCCAGCAGGGGTGTTCGCCTCCCTAAACATTGACGAAAGTTGTTTTATTTTTAGCTAAAATTTTCGAAAGTACTGCTCCTAGTTTATCTTATTCAACTATCACTTCTCCTTCTGAAAATAATCAATGTTATGTTAAGGCCGCCTCGGCCAACAGAATTACTTAGCACCTCAATTATCATAATTATTATTTATTAAATGAGGTGCTGTCGAATTTTATTGACCGTCTCAACTCTCACGCATGAGACGATCTTACTTTAGAATTTGCCCGCTTTTACATGCAAAAGACAGAGTCACAAAACAAAACAAAACAAAACAAAAATAAAGAATTTTGAAAAAACAAAACAAAAAAAAATAACTAACAGCATAACTGCATAAGTAACAAAAAGAATTCGACCGTGTCACACCATGAGACCTACTAAGTAGTGACGGTCTCACATAAAACTTTGTGAAAATAATACTCCCATTGTCCCAACAAATAAATATATAAATTGCAAACTAATAAGTAGAGTATAAGAAGTTAAGAAGAGAGAAGAAAGAAGGATACAGTGGTACGACGTTGTTCAGCAGCAACAGCAAGTGCAAACGCTATTAAATCAAACACAAATACTATCACCAGTACCACTATTGATGCCATCTTTCTTTTTTCTTTTTTTTTTTGAATGAAGTTTTTTTTGACAAAAGGAAAATTCAATGTTTTACTTTGTCTTGTTTTTATATGTCCTAGGAAGAATGAGGGAAGAATGGTACAGGTAGAATATATCCGTCTTAACGATAAATCCTAAATATAAAATTGTCTTAACAAAACTTCAAATATAATGCTAGTAAACTGGTTATTAAGGAATATCTTTATTATTTTATTATTTGGAGCAAGTTGTAGATAGACCTAATAAATGGGCTGTTTGAATCGAGTCAATCTGAGTCGAGTCATTCTGTGTCGGGTTGGAGTTAGGTCATTTCGAAATTCGGGTCATTCTCGGACCTATTTTATCGGTTCATTTCAGATTTGCATCAATTCAGATCAAGTCGTTTCATTTTCGAGTCAGGTCACTATCGCGTCAAATCATACCGATTTGGTAACCAAGGCTGATTTTTTGTCACTACAAGTTGTTTTTTGGAAGTTTTTGTTATTTTTCTAAATGAACAATCTACAACTAATATCGAATTATTTATTTTTTAATCATTTCAAATTACATAGCGTTATTTTTGTCAGTCAATTTCGATCAAACAGTTTGGGGCCGACTCAATTCGAGTTTGGGTTAATTTTGGATCAACGAATTTCGCATCTGGGCTGGGTTGGGTCGGGTTAATTTGAATTTCAAAATCAAATTTCGGTTGCGTTTTTCTAATCAAATTCGAATTTCAAGTCAACTTTTAAGATCGGGTTAATTTGGTCAAGCGTAGACGTAGGTGCACTTTGTTTTGTTTTGGGTAGTAAAGCAAGACAAGTCAAGTTGGTAATTAATTCTGGAAATATACATCAGATGCCAACTCTCGGGACTTCACGCGCCATTTTCCCCCGTGGTTTCTCAACACCTTTGAAAATTTGTGTTCTTTAAACCCAAAAAAAAAAAAAAAAAATTGGAGACTTAATTGTCATTTGCGAGTAATTATTGGCTATTATTGATTAAATTATACTTCCTCTATTTCAGTCATTAGACCGAAGTATTTTTTGTAAAATTTTACTCAATTAGCCCGTGTTACAAATTTGAAAACTTGAAAAAATAATTACTTTATCATTGTTTAACGATTGATTATACAAAAAATGTCATACAATTAACTTTTGAAAGTGAACATTATATCATTAAGTAAATTATGACCGCTTATAGTTTACAAAATAGCCACAATTACAATAACCATAATAATAGTCAAATTTTAGTAAAAAAATAGTCAGTCATATACAAGAGTATTCAATAATTACTCAAAAATTTTGTTAAAAAAAGACCTTACAATATTAATATCTTGAGATTGCTTCATATAAAGATTATGTTGACTAATACAGAGCACACAAGAACCTATATGTTCAATGGAATAATTTGACTCGTAATTTAATAAGATTAATAGAATTAGAAATGGAAATCCATATGAAACCTTCATATGCGTACAACAATTTTTTTGTGACGAAAAATAACCACTTTAAGGGTTAAAATGACTATTTTAAAGGTTAAGGTAACCAGTTTTAGAGATGTTAAAGTGATCATCATAATCCTTAAGTGCACGACCGTCTCACGTAAGACTTATTCATAATTTAGAAATCAGAGGGGTATTTCATTCTGATTTCGGATAACTACAAAAGAAATTTGCAGTTTTCGCTGTCGAGGTGATTAAGAAAGGAGTATGACGCCCGCAAGGTCAAAAAGGATGACCCAGTACTCCATATTTGGTCACTTGAACAAGACAACACGAAACTTCGTAATCATAATGACACACAGCTTATAGATGGAGAAACATCAGAGCCGAAAATTCAACAGTCATCGAGTCATCAACACCCCTCGAACGCTTCCAGTTGCACCCAGCCTGAATCAAAATGACAAACACAAGCAAACCAAAAACGCCTCCCTCGTGCCTTGCATTTACTCTCAGACAGTCAGACCTCAGTCATTCGCCTCATTCACTACCCGAAAACTCCTAACAACCCACAAGCAGTCAAGCCTCCAAAGTGTCAGAAAGAAATAATCTACAGTCTACGGTTTGAGGAAAAAACCAAGCCGCTTGTTTGGATACAATATTAGGACAGATGGGGACGAGAGATATGATGTCTCTTGTCTAAATCTTTCCTATTTAGGATGGATTTAATTTGCCTCGAAGGAATCCAACCTTTTCACTCAACTCCGACCTAACTTACTATCCAAACAACAAACCGCCTCAACTTCCAAATCCCTCCGTTCAAACAAGCATTTTAATTTACTACAATTAAGCTTGGACTTCTTCCAGATTCTGTAAATTGTTCGAATTAATGCGAGAATTTTACCAGCAAACAGCAAGTTCACTCTGAGACTCGTCACTGGCCATCCCCATGTATTCAAGCATAATGACAGGGTGCAACATTTCCGCCTCTTCCGGAACAAATTAAGGCAATTTCTATATAATATAAGCTGGCTGCAAGAAACAGCTACGGGCTGTAAGCAACCGAACTGCTGCTAAATCTAACTAGGAATCAATGTTTGCAAGAAAGATAATCACAGAGACTGACCTGAACTAGAGGTCGGATTGTCGGCCGACTCATAGAACAGCTTGCACCAATCAAGCTACCTTGTGCTGTAGCATGTATGTGCTTTGTATAAATCGTTGCCGCACACACAAGACTTCTGCTGTTTCTCACTGGATCGATCTTTCAAAGATTCGTAACAAGTCCTTTTCCATCCGGAGAAAAATTAAAAAAATTGCTGAAACTGTCTGTTCATGTCTTCAATTTTGTGTCCCAAGGTCTTCACTCTTGAGTAGGTTTTGATACACCATAAATGACTTGGCTTTTAACATAATGGGCATGAATACATACAACTCAAAAATAATTATCCAGGAAAGTGAGATAACAGCATTTCCATCATATCAACAAGGCACGGACAAAGACATCGAGGCTAAAAACCAGCAAGCAAAACAGAACGTGAAGAAGAGACGGGTTCCAGGAAAGCCCTGGAGTTGTTATTGAGGACCAAGCAGAAGGTTTTACATCAATGTCAAAAAATCAACAAAATGAGCTTTGATTCATTCCTCCCCAAGGCAATCACGGATTCACACAACACAAGGGCCACAATTCAATGAATAATGATTAGATATACTCTCTCTTCAAAGCACCATGGTCAGCTCTGCACTGCTACTATTTTCTAGCTGACTAAGTTAAATTCGAAAATGTTACGGCATCCTTTTACCAGGCCTTGACTACTTCAGCAGCAGTCTTCGAAAGGGTAGCCAAAAATGGTGATAAGACACAACCCCGGTGAAAAATGGAGGGGCAGAGAGAAATTCAGTTTAATCATATGACCAACCTGCGAACAAATTCGTAGGAAGAGGTGATCAGACAACAACTCAAGTCCTGATTAAGACGCACTACCAAGCGGCGACAGCTCATATGTAATACAAAATGCCAATTGTCTACGTGGTAAGCACATATGAGAATCCTTTTGTAAATGCAATATCCGTCAAGAACAAAAACTTGGGAGTCAAATAGGAAATCGGGATAAGCAGGCACCAGGATTGTTTAATGTCTTATACATTCCTTGACAAACACGCCATATTCTGCTGATTATTCTTTATCAGCTGCATTGAATACACAGATACTGTTGATGGAGCATACCTGCTCAGTATTCAATCTCCACACACCCTCTTTGTATATCAGTCACAGGTTTTGAGGTGGTGCTTTAATTCTTGATTTCACAAAAAAAAACACCCCAAGTATTGTAGAAAATAACATTTTCATATTAAAGGAAAAAAAAGTTTCATAAATTATTTAATAAAATAATTTGCTAGATAATCAATAACGGTCAAACATGATATCTCCAAACGCACAAAGACATTAAAATCATCTATAGTCATTACCCCAGTATCTATATTGATTTAAAGCTCCCTCTCCAAGGAAATTACAGGATCAGAATTGCACGACCTGTCGCCTACATTTCTAAGGTAACATTTTGGATATTTCAAATGACCTCCAACAGCTATTTAGATTTGGTCCAGAGTTTCCAACCTCTTTACCTTGCTCTTAGGGTGTCAGTGTCGTTGCCACCGTAAAAAACCACGTCACCACCATTATTAACATGCAAGATAGGGATAATGGAGGTAAAATAAAAAGCTAGAAGAATTAAAATAGGGAATTTGCATTAACAGTCCCACCATAAGCAGCACTTCTGCTCCTAATGTGGCCATACTACCAACTAAGAAACAAAAAATGCTGTTGAATAATATAAAGACAAAACAAATAAACATAAGAGTGGTGCCTACCCAATAAGAAGTCTTCACAAGTACCATGGACCGTATACTCTTGGTGTAAAATACAATGAGTTGCCCTGGATCAGTACTACTGAAACGAGAGGAGCCAACAGTCAGAAGAGATCAGTCATTCACTATCATGACTGACGATGGAGTAGGGCCCAAGTAGGAAAAGGAGTGGACTACATATACATTAACAGAATACCTAACAGTCACAGCAGCCATTCTCGAGTAGCACGTAACATTTGCTCAACCTCTTACTCTTCCTCAGCAGTATCCACAATAAATATCCTTCCAAAATCACGCATCTGCACCGTAATAACAGTCATTAGCATAAAAGACTCAAAATAATATCAGAGATTCACAGAGCTGCCGATAGAAAGAGAGCACATTCTTAATGTTCCGGCTCTATAGTAATGACCACGGAAAAGCACGAAAACGATTCTTACCAGCAAGTCTCCATGTAAAAATTTGGGAGCAATTATTCAGAAAAAGTTCCACTGCTCAACAAGCTGGCAGCTGGCTATACGTCTTTTAGCTAGGCCTGCAAATGACTAGCACAACAATCAGATTCGCTGCAGAATATATCAAAGAACACAATTTGCTATGCTTAAAAGTAGTTTTCATTGTGCACAAACTCATTACCCTAATAGTTATGAAAATAATATATCCTTCCAGCATGGACTGCAGTAAATATGTTCATTGACGTTAATTCTCAGAAATTCATAACGTCAGGTGTCAAGACTAAATAAAATCTTCAGATTAAATTCATAGAATACTAAAATGTGGTGGGTTGCTCATTTAGATAATGAGTTCCATAGAATATTGCCAATTACCAGTAGATTAGGGAAGTCAATTCCTCGATTGCGTGAGAATTTGGAATTCATGACAATTTTGAATGGCCTGCATTTCTCCAACTTTTACAACCAAAGAACGCTTCTTATTTCCAATTCTAGAGATTTCCGATTCATGTGATTTGTCATGGCAATCAAACTATAGCTAAAATATATAACTGCATATTTATAGTCTAATGTCCACTTTGTATGTTAATCCACTGCACCTAGAATTGGCACACTATAAGATATCATGTTGATCATCAGATTACATTGTTCCTCTAAAACATTTAACTGTACAAAAACTGCATAGAACCGTATTCCCACAAATAATGGATCGGCAAATAGGAGCTACGGCAAGCATTGAATCTCAATCCACAAATAATTGAACCAACTATTCTGATTTCTACAGCAAAGGTAAAAAGAACTAGGGAATAAAGGGTGGCATGAATATATTAGGTCAAAAAGAGAAGAAACACGAGACTGAATGATACTTACAAGTTATATACAATTGGATAACAGCCTCATACTCAGCCATTTAGCTTGGATAGGAACTGGTCAAGATTGTACTCTTCAGTGTACTGTGATTGGTCCCATAAATCATCGAGATTACTCAAAATAGCTTTCAATCCTTTCCCACTTCCTGAGGCTTTTTTATTTTCATTTGAGCTGCCATCACGGTTCCGTGATAAGCTTCCCTTTCTGGAGTTGTCAGCTGGGGTGAAAAGGTCAAGCAGCTGATCAGTGTTCATCGTCTTCAGGCTGGCATTTTCCGCATTGATAACAGAGTTAGCAACTGATAATTTGAATTTCTGAAGGCTCATAACTTTCTCTTCAAGAGTTCCTCGCATGATTAGACGATGGACGTTGACTACTTTCTTTTGACCAAGCCTGTGTGCTCTATCCATTGCCTGAAGATCACGCATTGGATTCCAGTCATGCTCCATAAAGATCAGAGTGTCAGCCGATGTTAAATTCAAACCAAGCCCACCAACATGTGTCGTGAGCAATAAGACATCAATAGTAGGATCAGAGTTGAAAGCTTTTACTATCTCAAAACGCTTTTCTGTAACAACAGACCCATCCAGGCGTAAATAAGTAACATTCCTCATATGGGCACGGAACAAGTCTCTTTCTATTATGTCCAGTAATGCCTTGTGCTGTGCAAATATCAATACCCTATGCTGACCGACATTAATCATGTCAGAATTCGCGTTATCAACACCTATGCCACACTCTTCCAAAATCTCCTGAAGTGCAATCATTTTAGGCGAGTGGTGAAGATTACGCAGTTCAGACGTGAGGTCAGGACATCCTGGAAATAGATCTGACACGATCAATCTCAGTGAATCTGCAGCTTTATCACCAGCAACCAGAAGCGGATGACTACAGAGTTTAAGCAGATACTGCAATGCCTGAAAAATATGGGACGATGCCTTTGGTGCAACAGTTTCATCTTTAGTATCCTTGGAGTCATCCAGACTTACGATACTTGAAATTTCTTTTTTCACATGGGAGCTTGAAAACTGTTCATAAAGTTTCAACTGAACTGGGCTGAGATCACAGTATCTGTCCTGGATGATTTTCTCTGGAAGATCAGATAGCACTTCATCTTTCGTCCGTCGAAGCAAAAATGGCATCACCTGCTTATGCAAAGCTTCCATAGCTAAAGCGCCTGCTTCAGCATCTTTGGCAGAACATTTTGGATCTCTTGCTGCTAATAGTGGCTTTCCGTATGTAGATTGAAATTGTCTCTCAGTTCCAAGAAAGCCCGGCATCAAAAAATCAAAAAGGGACCACAAATCCAATATATTATTTTGGATTGGAGTCCCACTCAGAATAAGACGGTTCTGGGCTTTCAACTGCTTCACTGCTGCAGTAATTTTAGACCTGCAGTTTTTGATGATATGTCCCTCGTCTAATATACAGTAGTTCCACTGACATTGCCCAAGGAAATCGACATCTTTGCGCACAACATCATATGATGTTATAATAACATTGTGCTTGGCAAACTGGCTTCTAAGGGATACACGTTCCTCAGAAGAGCCAAGATACTGAAGAGAACTTATCACAGACGGATCAATAAACTTCTCTATCTCATACGCCCAATGACCAACAAGAGTTGACGGACAAACAATTATAGAAGAAGAAAGCTGACTGCTGTTATTTGCCAGTTGATGTTCTGCCACGTCTGACGCAACAATTGCAGAAGCTTGAAGCGTTTTGCCAAGCCCCATATCATCACACAAGATGCCATGCAACTTGAATCGTTTCAGGAAAGCAAGCCAATTAATGCCTTCTTGCTGATACCTACGTAAAGTCACCTTCAACTCTGTATGGAGTTTATAGTCATCAATACTTGAGTTATCAAGCAGCTGCTCTAAGAATTTTGCATCCTCTTTGTCTCGTAAGAGATCCTCTCTGATTCCAGCGGGTGGAGGGAGACCACGTGCCAGAGGGAGCAGAGGCACAATGGCAGCAAAGCTACGTGTCACACTCTGCCTCACCGAAGCATCAGAATCGCTCATGCATCTAAGAAGAGGGACAACTAATAAGGGAGCATAAGGCACCAGCTCCACCCCGAGACCTTGGACAAGCAGATTGATAAGCATGCCTGCTCCATGTCTTGCAGGAACAGAAGTTGCATCACCCAACATAGGCACCGCATTTTCAACCACAGAAGCCATCACACTTACTATCATGGACTTCGCCATGGTAGTAATACACCTGCATGCAGCTAATCTAACAGCAACATGTGCATGACGAACACATCTGAAAATGCATGGTAGGAGAGTCAGTAGTTTTGGCTTTAATGCCTCGTCTAGCAAAGGGGAGATTGAACGTACCACCTGTATGTTATTTATCAACAGCTGAGGATCCTTAACAGATTCAATTGCTGTCACAATCTTTGTCTGTTCCCGAGTGAATTCTCCTTCCGGATCAATGGGCTTCAGAACTTCTGAAAGACAATCCCATAATTTGGGTATTTTATCAAACAAATCAGCCCCGAATTTCTTACACAAGTGTTTCAGTGCAAGTTCAGCTCCCCGCCTGCTTATGAAACCTTCAACCCTCGACCTGTCTTCAGCACCAGCCACAGAGCGGCCCCTGGATTTCTGATTTCCTGTCACAGCTTTACTGGAGAGAAGATCTTGCTCCTCCATAACTTCTATTGAAGTTATAATTGCCGCTTGCGGAGTTTCATTATGATCCATGCCAGTCAAACTACAGAGGTTCTTAATTAGCTTTTCGTTAGGGCCAGGCTTGCGTGCAATGCAATCACCAATAAGCTCTGCAAGAGCTTCTGCAGTCTTTTGTTGCAAAATTTCTTCTTGTTCTCGTTTAAGTGAAGCCATCAGGGGCAAAATAATCGGATTAAGCCTCGAAGGAAGATCCGAAAACCAGACAACTGCTGCAGCCATCAAAGAAGACACGGTAACATGCAAATTGGCCTGCACACATTTCAAGTAACCTGTAGTCGTCAGAAGTCGCTGTCTTGATGACTCCACGTCATCAAAGATATGTTTTTCTGCAGGATTTTCACCCGTGGAATCATAACTAGGAAGTAGAACATTTGAAGCAAAGTTAACCGCATCATCCAAGCTCAAGTTCTCAAATTTAAGATTGGTACTGAGCAAAAGCTCGTTAAACATTCCTGAAGCTTCAACAGTATGGAACAAGTGGTTGGCTTCACTGCGCATCTTGGAGTATGTTCTAGAAAGCTCAGCATAAGGCAAGGTCGACTCTTTTGTCGGCAAGGAAGGATCAGTACAAGCCAACAAATCAAGCAACCATTTCTTAAACTGTTCAAAGAGAGCGGCACTGACTCCATGGGCTACTAAACCTTTCCCCTGTTTAATTTCCTTCGACCACGAAATCAAAACCATAGACGAAATCTGCCGCTGAACACCTGATAAAGAGGTCACATCCTTCCACAATGGATTAATTAAAAGGTATATTGACTCTTGAGGCCACTTTGAAGCAAGTACTCCCAAAGCCGCTGCTGCATTTACTCTTGTATGGGTCACAGACTTCTCAGAATCAGCACCGACAACTATCTTAAAAGAGGCAGCAGAAGCATCTCCTCCCTCATCCGGCACAGGCCCTTTCACAGCACCTGAATGACCACTTCGTCCGGAATAATCGTCCAGCTTTACAGCTCTCATCTTTGCAGAAGCTGTAATTCTTCTCTTTTGAGAAGGGGGAACAGGCCAGAACATCTTTGACGTATCCAACTCGGAACCATAAGGAGTGGTTGCCAGCTCCAACCACGACGAAATATGAGATCCTGCAGCTGCCACCAGATCCATAACGGGGCATTGAACCAATAGTTTCCAAACTCTCTCAGTGCACAGCAGAATATCATCATTCGACTCAAGTAGCAGATTCTGGTAAACTATTCGAAAGGTGTCGCCCAAGATGGAGGAAGGCCAGAAGGAACTAGCAGAAGGCTCAGACACATGTCTTTTATAACGAGCTTCGAGCAACCTTTCAAGTGTTCTGATGGCTGAATAGCGAACTGATGTGATACTGTGTCGCATAAAAGGCCATAACCGTGGAGCCAGAGCTGATAGAACATAAGGGTTTTCTCTTGGTATCGCTCCTTCTAAATCATCTCTACAAGACAAAACCTCATTAAGATCAAGTTCTTGCTTCCCCTGCATTGTTAATTCATCGAGCATATTTCCAGTCATGCCTGCATAAGAATAGATTTCTGCCAAAAGATTCATGACACTGCTGGTGGATGGGCTAAGATCATCTAGATCGAGCAAAATATCCCACAAAAGCATCACAATCAAATTTAAAGTTTGTTCCATGCGAGCAACGAGGGAAGATGCAGCAGGAATAAGAGCATCAGCAGCAACTGCTCTCACATCATCATCGGGATCCTCCAGCCCAGCCTTACAGGCAGGTAGAACAAACCCGAGCAAATCAGACAGCATCTCCTGGCGCACAGCAATCAGATATTTAATGCCTAACAGGCTCCCATGGCGAATTTCCCATTCTGGCCTTTCTTGCATCAGCAGCAAAATGTTCATAGTTTCACGCACTAATTCCGGAGCCATGTACTTAAACACCGCCCCTAACGCCTGCGCACATGTTTCCCTCACCGGAGCGACAACCTGATCAGAGATGTAATCTCCAAATCGATCCAACGAAAGCACACAAAGGAAGCAAATAGCACAATCTTGAAGAAACTCGCTGTTCCTTATCCAAGAATTTCGAGCTGACCCAATCAAGCCCATGACCTCTGGATTCGCAGATATATTTTCCGGTACTCCCATCATAATATCAACAGCTTTCTCTTCTCCAACATTGGCACACGGTACTACCTGCGAAACACCTTCACACACTCTCTTTCCCTCCAAATCAAAAGGTTCAGACTGAATCATAACAGAATCAATACTAGTATCCCCATTACATTCCACCTTAACGCCCATCTGTAGCGGAGGAGCCGGTACGAGATCAACTTCTAGCTTCGGTTTCTTCGAGCTATCATCCTCCGAAACTTGCACATTCAAGTCAATCTCCCTTTCCCTCTTCACAGCAACATTAACCTTCTCACTCACACGCCCAAACCCCTTCCCACCAACACCGCCTGAGTCATTCATCGAAACCCCAATGTACGCACCCTGGTACGTCAAAATCTCCCTCAACGCCATAATACTCCCATGCCTCACCTCCCAAACAGGATCAAACATATCCACAAGAAGCTGCTCAACATACCCATGAAACGGCCACGTACCCTCCCCCTCACCCTCCACCACATCCTCATCAGTAGCCGAATCAACAGTCACCGCAGTCGCCGCCACCACAGGCACCGAATTCACCCCCTTCTCCCTCGAATTCACCCCCACAGCCACAGGAGACCTCACATCACTCACATTCCCCTTCGCCTTCCTCTTCAATAAATTCAACTCCCTCGCACTCGGCCTCTGTGATCGAAAACTACGATACCCATCCCTCTTCCCACCACCACTCCCCCCAACATCAACAACGACTTGACTATTTTGACAATTTTGACTAAAACTACTAAAACTAAACGAGTTAGTGGCACTAATTTCCATGGGAGACGACAAAAGGTCCTCGTCTTTAATCATATCACTAACATCCATAAATTTCTCACACAAATCAAGCCCTAACCGCCGCCTAAGATTCTTCTTCTGTCTAGCCAAACGTTCTTTCGAGTTTTTCGAGTTAATATCATCACTAACATCGTATTCCTGTCCACCAGACGCTAACAAAACCCCGAATTCAAGCACTTTATTAATATCAAAGCTACGAAACAAGGACACACTAGCATTATAATCATCATTCACAAGAGGATAAAACAACGAAGAACAATGGCGACCGTCACGACCAACGTAGTCACCACCAGCAGGAAACCCTAACTCAATTACCTTCTTTGTCGCAATGCCGACAACGTGGTCGAGAGAAACACGCCTCGAATTCTCAGCAATCGAACCGATGGCCTTAGCAGCGGCGACACGCGTGTCCCAATTACGAGAGCGGAGATACTGGGACACTTTACGGAGAAGCGAAGGGAGTTCGTTAGAGTGGGACCGGGCGATGTCGCCGATTTGTCGGGCGGCAGCGAACCGGGTTTGTTGGGTAGAACCGGTGTCGAGGAGGGTAAGGAGCCGGTTCAGTCGGGAGGAGGATTGGGCCGAACCTTGGTCGGCTTGGGCCATCACATCAAAATTGAAACGAACTGAATAGAACTGAACTGAATCGGACCGAAACGATAATGAAAAGGGGGAAAAGGGTAGGGTTTAGGGGGGAAATTAGGGATCTGAAGGATGGGAGGAGACATGATATAGTATATATAGAGAGAGAAAGGTGAGGAAGAGGAGATGTGAAAGGGGGTATGATTTCTCGGGTTTTCTGTTGTCAAGGGAGGGATTTTACGTTCGATTTTACGCTCCAATTTTGTGATTATTATTATTATTAACCTATTATTATTATGTGGGTCCCACGTAATTTAAATTAATTGTATTTTTATATTAGGAAAAATAAAATTTTGTTCTACATTGGTAAAAAAAAAAAAAAAATTTGAAATAAGTTTAGTTCTATAGAATTGAAATCATGTGTTTGGATTTTGGGTGTCATCTCATATCCATTGTTATGTCACATAACATATGGGATTGATTGAGTATGTCTTGTGCGCGACAATGGTAATGCGTGCGACGAGCTTTTTGTAACAAAAAGTAATCACTTTTAGTTTATAGTAGCTATATTAATTTTATATAAGGATGTCACTGGGGTGGGTGCAAATTGACCCCCACACTTGCCCCCCCACCCGCCAAACTCACCCTTATATCCACCTCAACTGGGGCTAATGATGTATCAAGATGAGATCTGAGTGGGATAGGAGATGAACACCAAATAGGATCGAGAATGACAACTCTTTTCTATGATACTTCATCCTTCCTATAATGTTACTCCCATTTCCCCTCTTCGTAAGTCAAACTTTTGAAACTTTTTCGTGATTGTTTCAAAAACATATGTATAATAATGAGAATTTACATTTGTCATCGAAATATATTTCACAAATTATATTTTCGATTAAAAAAATCACATATGAATAGAGCACAGCGGTCAAACGGATGTATTGGAGATCACTTAAAATGTTGATGTGTCATAAGAAAAAACAATGAGACACAATATATGAAACGTAATAAAAATGAAATCTAACTCATTCTCGTACTTACATTAATCTATCATATTATTGATGAAATCAAAGTTTACAAAAGGAACACGTGAGGGAGAAAAGACTACAAACTACGTCGATCAATGAATCATGAACTTGTGTAAATAGTTGAATTGGCCGTTTTACCTTATGTTACCAACGTAAGATCGGTCCCATTCTATATACACTTTCAGTCTCAATCAATAGTCATCTATTTACTTTTTATATGCAGAGATTTCATACATAAATAACGATCGACTAAGATAACACGAGTATTGCTTTTTGCTTAAAATGAAAATATGACAATTAATTAGGCCATTGAGGAGTACATATGGCGGATGGTTTATGGCCTATGGGCTATGGGCCTTTTGAAATGTAGAGGATTAGGGAACGTGACTCAAGAATCATAATGGGATTAAATTGTAGGGTACTCCTTAATGGCCCAATGTGGACTATGAACTTTGTCCTATAAAATGGCCTAAACGACCAAATAAACAATACTCCGTACAATATGCTCGTTAAGAAATGTCCCGGAGAATCGACACTCACTTTTATAACAATCAATTCAAGAGGAGAGCTCAATCTTAATACTATTAATAATAATACCATTATTCTTCTTGCCCGATCTAGGAATCAATGTGACTGTAACACCCTCGTCGTCATCGGCACCCAAATCCTCGATAATCTCCGTCAATCCAAGCCTAAATGTCGTCTTCATCATCTTAACGTGACCGTTGTGTTTGTGCTTATGAGGCACATTCACAAAACTCCCAGCATATTCAGTTCGAATTTGTGTCTTTTTTGTAGGAACATCATCTTCGTCATTTATATACACGTCAAATTTGACATGTACATCTTTATTGACCTCAATGCTGATCACAAGGATCTCTTCCTCGTGCTCTTTCTCCTTCTTGCTCCTCGATTTCCTCGGCCTGTCGACATTTGTGCGCAACACAGAGTCGAGTAACCTAGGAAATACGATCATGGTCGATGATTTTTCCTTGGCATTTGCAATTTTTGGTGTTGATGAGAACAAAGTCTTCTTGACCTTAGATGGTCTTGGTGTTGGTCTAGCGTTGACCCAAGGTAAGTCAACGTTTTGGTATGTGTACCCTAGAGACTCGGTTTCTAAGCAATCTCTTACACTTACTCGGACAGCTTGAGCATTTTCGTCATAGAAAATAAATGAGGCATTTAACCAATCAGAATCAGTATAATTTTTTCGGTTTGCTCCTAGAGTTTTCCATAAAACCCACATACGATCGACATTACAATGGTGAGCATAAAATATTGGATCTCTAGCCGCAGTATAAAATATTCCCATGTCCTCACCATTGGGCTGATTAGGGTCACCAACCCAATTATGGACCGTATTATGAGGGATATTTTCAATGGAGCCGCATCCAGGATCGGGATTGTCCCCGGCCCTGAAAGGTTGTCCAATGAACAGACTGGTAGTCCTTGAGTTAGACACCATTTGTCTATACATAATAATAAGATTGGCCGCAACAATATCATCGTCGGTCAGGTCAGGATCATCACTTCCATCGTAGTTCAAATCCACGACCCTAGAGGGAACATGGTTGGCATTACGAAAGCTGTCATACAGAGGGGAATTGGGATCTGTATATATGGTAGGCATCCGCATGCCTGCAGGTGAATCCCAGTTCCAAAAGGGAATGGCAAAAGTTGGATCGTCGATCAACTTGCCAAGTATTTTCTCGAAAAAATAAAGATATAATCTATGAAATGGTAGAAAAATCCAAGAGTCGTGTACTTTCAAATCTAGATTTGGAAACCCTAATTGAGTGTAACCTCCATTACAATAAACACAATGCACATTAGCTTGTTGAATAAAACTACGTGGGTCACTCGAAGGTAAGGCCTTCATTAGTGATATGGCCTTGTAAAACTTTTCCTTGTATTGGTCATCGACCAAATGAGCCGCAGGGCGAACCCTTAAGGTGTTTGGAACTGGTGGGACCACAAAATCGACAATGCTCGTAGTCTTAGGTGGGCAACAATCAAGACCATTGAAAGCTGGACCGCAGTTAACTAGATCAGGGGTTATAAGTGGCGAGGCTAAGATTGCTGGTGCGGTTATAAAAGTTGTAGCCGCACCATATAGCCCACCTAGCCCAATCAACATATTTCTTCTGTCAAACTTACTATTATTAGTATTGTTACCAATATCGTTATTATTGGTCGTGTTCGGGTTTTTGTCATTATCTTTCGTTGATTTGCATGATATATTTAATATCGAGCTACGATTTTGAGTAGCGTAAACTCGAGATTGGTTGGATAGAAGGGGAGTAGAAATGTGCTTGGTGGTTGAGATGGTGGTGATATTTGTGGAATGACAATAAACAGGATACGAAGTCATGCTATAAAATTGAAGTCGTACCACGAAAACTACTTGAAAGGTACTTAGTTTTTGTAATAAAAATGGATCTTTTTGTAAGCAATGAGTATGAGAAGTTGAGAATGTAGTTTTTCATTGACAAGTTCAATTCAATGTAAGAAATTTTATAAGCATACACATTAGACAAGGTAGCTTGAATTGAAGAAATTGTTTAATTTTTATTTTCTATGAACAAGTGTTAGTTAACAAATGCAAGTTGATCTTTCATCACAATAGTAAATTTTTGAAATTTTAGTCGTACGTTATTCATGCTTATTTTATACCTCGTCCTTTAAAAAAATTACTCCTACAGTTCTTGTCAATCCGATAAATAAAATTCGGATTTAAAACTCCTTCGCATATTTTCAGTCAATTATGAATAATTATTGATATGGTTAGAGGCTTAGAGCTAGAAAGTATTATCAATAGTTATTCTTAGGACTTTGAATTAATTTTCATTAAGGATTATTCCAATTTCATTATACATAATGATGATAATTATAAAAAAATCATGTAACTTAAATTAATTTGACCCCAGTTCATGTTCGGATTGACTGGGCCAACTCATAGTCGGCCAACATAGTTTGCTCGACCCAATACCAGTCTGTTTGGGAAGCAGTTTTAAACAATCTTAGCCCATGTAGGCTCAGCTTAGAAGTGGACCAAGACAAACTTGTATAATAATAGAAACCTTTTTTTTTTCATAAATTAGAACAAGTCGTCTTAGATAAAATGGAACTCCAAATCAATTTCTCCCTATGTAAATACGAGTCTCAAACTTCTCGTTATATAAACATTCTAAAACATCATCTTTTTGTAATATAGTGAAATAAATAAATGGATAAAAGTTAATTTTCAAGTTGTAGATCTAAATCGACCATAATCTCTCAGTATAAAAGAATCTTTCACATATTATATCAAGTCAACTTTTAAAAGTAAAAAACCAGCAATTCATGGTCTTTTTTAATGGGTGCCTTAAAGACACAAAATAAAGAATTTTATAAAAATAAGACCATGTCTTATGAGGTACTCCGATCCGTTGAATGTTATACTTGTTAGAGAAGTATAAAAACGATCTTGGAACTCCAACCATCACTTTAATGTTTTGCTTGATATAGTTACTTGACATTGGTATCCGAGCCGAATGACTAAGATGTCACTGGTTCGAATCTGACTACCCCCTCCCTTCTAAGTGGAATATCTAAGCACCGGGTATGAGGAGTCCCGTAGTTACATCCACACTTCAAGCTCAAAGGGCATTCGTATGAGGAGGCGTCTTAGAGAAGTATAAAAACGATCTTAGAACTCCAACCATCGCCTTAATGTTTTGGTTGAGATGGTTTCTTGACATGGTATCAGAGCCTAGGTTTCGCCCTGGGTCCGATAAAACTGGCCAAAATTATGCCACCGGAGGAGGGCTTCTTTGAGGATTCTTAATTCCGCTCTAATGTGATGGTTGGAGTCCCAAGATCGTTTTTATACTTCTTTAACAATACTCGTACTCCGTATTGAATACGGAGTAATTTTTAATGCGTTTAATAAAATTTCAGTGACTGTTTGACTTATACATTATACTAACCTGATTAATGCAAAAGCATATCGTAAAAAGATAATTCTGATTAATGCAAAAGCAAATCATAAAATAGTATTTAATGTTAACAATTTACACATTATACTAATCTGTTTAATAAAATGATAGTCCTAAACGTTAATAAACTAGTTTAGCCCCTGTGCAAAAATGCACGATTCATTTAGTTAATTATTTATTAAATAAATGTTTAGTAGTGTTAATAAACATATTTTTACATTAATATTTTTCAAAATTAATAAATATTTGATATGGTTGAGAACAAATTCTTAGATTATTTTTTTCGTACAATTAATAAAGAAAATATTTATTATGGCTAATAACAAATTTTTAGCTAGATTACCTTTTGTAGTTAGATGAGTATTTTTTTTTAAGGAAAATGTTTATTTGTTTTATTAATTAAAAGTTATTTCCTTCGTTGAGTTATGCATGAAATTAAAAAGTTTCTTTAAATACGAGTACAAATTTTGCATTAAGTATAAAAAATTTTCAGTTAGACATTATTTACTTCAATTAAAGAATCTAGACACATATTTTTTTTAATGAATATCGACTTAATTTTGAGGTAGATAAGCATGGTAATTTAGGCGGAAAAAAATCAATGTGAGCTCGACATGTGGCAATTGATGATGTAAGAGAAATTGTGATTTAGTATATATATAGGATATGATTACTTATTCATTTATCATTTAATTATATATATACAAATTGTCAAAAGATATATAATTATCTAAAAACACATTTAATTTATTAAATGAATATGTAAATTAATTAGCGTTTAATTAGCACTCGTACTATTATACAAATGCAAAATGTATAAGAAAGAACAAAAAAATTATCTTTATACAAAAGTAGTGAGATCATACTCGACTCGTTTTATCGTTAAAACAGATATATCCGTCTTAAAAATAATTATTGTCACAATAATTATCAAGTGTAAATGTATTATAAAGTTACATAGTGTGGATACCGGGAAAATACCACTCGACGTTTTGCAAATCGTTTTCGTTCCGCGCATCGGGTGTAAGTTCGAAAAC
>JAUEKU010000003.1:307539-324769 GCA_032274805.1 Gypsophila paniculata
TTTACGTTTGATTTGAAAAATTAGATTATTAACTTTTATAAAAGTGGTTATAAATATGAGATTATAAGAAATAAGATTTTTTATAAATAAATACCTACTCCCTCTGTTTCTTTCATTTGTATACACATTCCATATTGGGTAGTTTAAATTCAAAGGATCTCTTAGAAATGGCAAACCTTACCAACCCACATTTAACAAAAAGAAGAGCTTTGCTAAGCCTGATTCCTCCAAAAATGGAGTGTGTTATAAATGTGGTGAAATCGGTCATCAGATCAAGGACTGTCCATCTTGGAATAACATCAAGGACAAGAACAAACAAGAGAAAAAGCAGAAAGCTTACAAAGCTGCTATGGTTGCTGCAGTCTGGGGTGAACTAGATTCAGAGGACGAATCCGCAGAGGAAAATGAAGCTGGTGAAGAAGGAAATATTTGCCTAAATTCGTGGCAGATAAAATCACCCAAGGTAAAAGCAAAAGATCTGTGTCTTATGGGAAACTCAAGTGCATCTAGTTCAGATAGTGAGGAAGAAAGCGATGAGGTAAGATATGCTGATTTAATTAACTCCGTTGATAGCATTTCGAGTAAGAAATTAAAACCTTTCTTTAAAGAATCATTCGAACAATGTCGTGACCAACCTATTGAGTTAAAAGAACTTAGGGAACAAATCATGGATATAGCTAGTGAAAATCAAAAACTAAAACGTGCTAACAAAAGTTTGTCGAAGGTTAAGGTCTCCAAGGGGTTAACTTCGGATCCTTCCAACGATAAGTTGAAAGCCGAGGTTAAGGCCTTGGAGAGGTTAACATCTGAATTACAGTTGCAAAACGAAATCCTAACTGGACAAATTGATGAACTTAAAATGGATTTAATTCATGATGAGATCCCTGTGCAACACTCGAGCATGATAACTGAACTTGAAAATGAAATCACTAAGTGTAAACTTGAGCATGAACAACTTATAATAGACAACGATACCATCTCTAAGGATATGCTAATTAAGCTTGGCCAAATTGCTTGTCTATCTTCGAAATATGAAATCATGAAAAATGAACACGCTGCTATTGAAATGAACTTTAAACTTGCCACACAAGAAATTGAGAACCTCAAACAAATGTTAAAGGAGGCACAACAAACTGTTGAATGTTGGAAAGGGAGTCCTGCTGTGTTAAAATTTCTAAACCATCGTGTCAATGTTGACAACAAAGGATTAGGGTATCAACAGAAAAAATGGTATCCTAAAAAGCCTTCCGCTGAAGAAACTGATTTTAGGAAAAGAAAATACGCAGTATCCCCTGAATACATTATATGCAATTTCTGTGGTAAGACAGGTCATGTGTTCAATGAGTGTTGGAAACGTCACGAATCTATTAGGAAAAACAATCATTACGCTGATAATTCCACAATTGAAACTCCTTCCAAGGAGAAAGTTTGGGTTCAAAAGAACCATGTGTATGCTACTAACAAGAAGGGATCCAAGCAGATTTGGGTACCTAAAGTTCGCAATTGATAACGTGCAGGTCAAGGTGAGAGGTCGCAGTCAGTGGTACTTAGACAGCGGTTGCTCAAGGCATATGACTGGCAACAGACACCATTTCCTCTCACTAGTGGCTCATAGCGGTGGTAGTGTTACTTTCGGAGATAACAAAACAAGTAATATTGTTGCTATTGGCAAAATAGGAATATCTTCTGAACACTCCATAGATGGTGTCCTTTTGGTTGATGGGCTGAAACATAATCTACTCAGTATCTCACAAATGTGTGACAAAGGTAATGTTGTAACATTTGATAAAGATTGTTGTCTTGTAACAAGAATAGAAACAGGTAAAGTTATACTTGAAGGTCGGCGGCATAAGAACGTGTTCTTGGCTAACCTCGACACTGCTTCAAAAGAAATTGGTACCTGTATGAGTGCAATACAAGACGATGCATCTCTTTGGGACAAACGGTGCGGTCACATAAGTGGGGTCATTCTTGATAAACTCCGCTCATCAAAGCTAGTTGATGGTCTTCCCTCGGTAAAGTATCGAAATAGGCAGGTTTGTTCTACTTGCGCTTAATGCAAGCAGGTAAGATCTTCCTTTAAACCTAAACGAGTGGTAAGTACATCTAGACCTCTTGAACTTGTCCATATAGACCTATGTGGCCCAATGAGGGTTATGAGTAGAGGTGGTAGTAGGTATGTTTTTGTTCTAGTAGACGATTACTCACGTTATGTATGGACTATTTTCTTGAGCTCAAAGGATAAAACCTTTGATGAATTTGAAGTGCTTATTAAGACTCTTGAGAATAAACTTTGTGTGAAGTTAGCTTCTATTAGAACTGATCATGGAACAGAATTTGAAAACTTCTCCTTTAATGAATATTGCAGGACGAAGGGAATCGATCACAGCTTTTCTGCCCCACGAACAGCTCAGCAGAATGGAGTTGTGGAGAGGATGAATCGAACCCTAGAGGAGATGGCCCGCACTATGTTGCTATGCAGCGGGTTGCCCAGACACTTTTGGGCAGAGGCAGTCAATACTGCGTGTTATGTGCATAATCGAGTCAATGTCAGACCAATTTTAGTGAAGACACCCTATGAATTGCTTCGTGGAAGGAAACCTAATATCTCGTATTTTAGGTGTTTTGGTAGTAAGTGCTATGTGCACAACAATGGCAAGAATAGTCTTGGCAAATTTGATCCACGAAGTGATGAGGCCGTGTTCATTGGATACTCCAGTCATAGCAAGGCTTATAAAGTCTTCAACAAACGAACCCAAGTGGTTGAAGAGAGTATTCATGTTGTTTTTAATGAATCTGAGTTGAATGATATAATCGTGCAAGATGATGAAGAAGATGAGTTCTTCATTAGAATGAATAGAGAGCTCACTCCACCTGAGTTGGAGCAAGCAAATGATGAGGAGATTGAAGGATCAAAGGCCGAGAGCAATGTTAAGGGTAATGAAGGGTTAACACCTAATGATACACCCAAGGTTAAGGGTGTAGAGGGTTAACACCAAAGGTGAATCCAAAGGTTAAGGGAAAAGAAAGGTTAACACCAAATGAAGAGCCAAATGTTAAGGGACCAGAAGGGTTAACACCAGCTTCTGATCCTAAAGTTAACCCTCCCAAGAGGTTAACGCCGGCATCAAATTCAGGGGGAAACGAAGATATAGATCACGAAACTTCTGAATCTTCCGAATCATCTGATGAAGACGAAGATAGGCACACCCTCTTTGTTGCTAAACCTTGGAAGCACCACCGATCTCATCCTCAATCTAACATCATTTCAGATATTCGCAAAGGAATATAAACGAGACGATCTTCGAATAACTATTGTGCTTTTAACTCTTTTCTTTCTACGATTGAGCCTAAGAATATCAAAATAGCACTAACTGATTCTGATTGGATTGTTGCTATGCAGGAAGAATTGAACGAATTTGAAAGAAATCACGTGTGGCATTTAGAACCAAAACCCTTGGATCGCACGATCATTGGTACTCGATGGGTTTTTCAAAACAAGCTAGATGATGCCGGCACAATAGTAAGGAACAAGGCAAGATTGGTCGTACAAGGATATAATCAAGAAGAAGGGATCGACTACGACGAAACATTTGCACCTGTGGCTCGTTTAGAGGCCATAAGGATTCTAATTGCCTTTGCTGCTCATAGAGGAATCAAATTGTTTCAGATGGACGTTAAGACGGCTTTTCTTAATGGCTATCTAAAAGAGGAAGTATATGTAAAGCAGCCTCCAGGTTTTATAGATAATGAATTTCCCGAACATGTTTACAAATTAGATCGAGCTCTATATGGGCTCAAACAAGCTCCATGAGCTTGGTATGATAGATTATCCGAGTATCTCTTGGATAATGGTTTTAAAAGAGGTTCGGTTGATAAGACATTATTTATAAAAACTGTGAAGAAAGATTTATTAGTTGTTCAGATTTATGTAGATGATATTATCTTTGGAGCAACTAATGATCGTTTATGTGAGTACTTTTCAGAGTTGATGAAGTCAGAATTTGCAATGAGTATGATGGGTGAGCTAGGATTTTTCCTTGGACTTCAAATCAAGCAATCCACTGATGGCATCATGATTCATCAACAGAAATACATTAAGGAGCTTTTAAAGAAATTCGGGATGGAAAATGCAAAGGTAGCTAACACACCTATGGCTACTACGACTAAATTAGATAAGGATGAAGGAGGTAAGGATGTAGATTCCACTCTATATCGAGGTATGATTGGCTCACTCCTTTATTTAACTGCAAGTCGTCCCGATATCATGTTTAGTGTATGCTTGTGTGCTAGATTCTTATCCGCCCCAAAAGAATCGCATTTAATTGCGGTTAAACGGATACTTAGGTATTTAATTGGAACGAGTAGTTTGTATTTATGGTCCCATTAAATTGTAATTTCGATCTCAAGGGGTATTCAGATGCAGACTATGCAGGTTGTCTAGTAGATCGGAAAAGCACATCCGGTATGGCAACATTCTTAGGACCATGTATCATTGCATGGGGAGCTAAGAAGCAGAACACGGTGGCTCTATCCACCGCGGAAAGTGAGTATATCTCAGCGGCCCAGGTATGTTCTCAAATCTTATGGGTCCGTCAGCAATTACACGATTATGGGGTTAATATTGAGTGTGTCCCAATCCTTTGTGATAACACTAGCGCCGTAAATATTTCCAAAAACCCTATACAACATTCTCGAACCAAACATATTGACATCCGACACCATTTCTTAAGAGACCATGTTGAGAAAGGTAATGTACGCTTAGAATTTTATAGAACTGACGACCAATTAACAGATTTATTTACTAAACCTTTACTACGAGATCGATTTGAGAAGCTAAGATTGGAAATTGGTTTAATTAATGGCATTTAAGGTCCCTATGCATGTGTTTCTTTTCCTCCGATGAATGGGTAGAATTAAATAAGTTACCGTTAGTTTTTACACCGTGTGCGTAGTGAATATTTGTATAATATTGAGTGCATCAATTAATTGTGTGTATTGCATGTTTATTGTTGACAACAAGATTTTTTAGTATATTTACTTGCCTTAATTAATTGTTCAAAATCTTGGCCAAATATTCACTAAATCACGAAAATTACCTTCCTAATTAATCCTTCCAAGTTGATATCAAATCTTAACTACTTGCCTTAAATTGCCAAACACAATGATTTACCCTAATTAATGCCAACTAAACTTACCTCTTTTACCACAACTATAACTACTCACCTTCATTATTTCCCCCCTTTTTCATTAATTACCCCACCCGTCACTTTCTTCCTCCCCTTTTCATCCATTAAACCCTTTCATCCCTCCCCTGTTTTACTCAACCATGGCTCTTGTTATCCCAGAACAGAGCACGCTCGCAATACCATCAGACACCCCCATCTCACCAACATCATCACCACCCACAAAACGCCGTAAACCGACCATTCATCCCCGACCAAAGGAACCGCAATCAACCATCAAAGAGGAAAAGGGAATGACGATTGAATCCAAGAAAATCTCCAAGAAAGGTAAAGAGGTAGCTATCATAATTTTCGATTCCGACTCTGAAATCCGAAAAAGAGGAAATTGAAACTCAAGTTGAGAGGAGTGTAGACCGGGTGTTAACAGTTAAGGCGGTAATTAATCTTCCTTTGACGAAGAAGGAACAAGCGAAATTGAAAACTGCAATAAAAGGAACAATAAAGGAAAGGCGATTCTATTCAATCGAGTGGATCAATTCAGAAGGGTTTTCGTTTTTCTTAAACATGCTTTTAACACAAGGATGGGTACGCGTTGCTTCTTTTTCCCATGATATTTTTCCTATTGAAGTAGATCAGTTCTATGCGTTTATTGAACTGTCTGATGGTCTCGTAATTAGAACTAATGTGAACAATACACCGTTGGTTGTGACACCAAGTGATATCTGTGAACTGCTTGAGGCTCCCAATATGGGTCTCGTCCACCCCAGAACTGGGGGGTGGCCGAAGTATTTGAATCCTAAAGATGTATTGTGCATGTGTCGACAAATTGACCCACTAGCTCGCACCGATCAGATCATCCCAACCAATCGCATTGTTAATCCAGAGGTGGCTTTTCTAGCTAAGTTCATTACTAGTACTATCCTCCCTAGTGAAAAGGATCTACATCGATTGACTATTGCTGAAACTTTTCTGCTTTCCAATCTTCTGATGAACAAACAAATTAACATCGGTAGGGTTATGATCAAACACATCTTGGCGGTACATAGTGAGTTGTGCAGTAAGAGATCGAGTTCAGGCATTATGCTTCCCTACGAGATGATTATTTCTGCCATCATTGCCAAGAAAGGATTGTTTGACAATGGCTCTTATCTGGTACGCCCTAGTGATGAGATGAATGAAAGGAGGTTGGAAGACATGGACATGGTTGTAGCTGATGGTGTGCTACGGATGGGACTTGTACCAAACACTCCGGTCTGTGAAAAGCTAATGATTGGTGCAGGACAGCCTAGTGGAGCTCCTCCTACTTCTCCCTGCCCCTCGGCTTCCAATGAGCAATATGAAGTTCTCTCTGCTCAGGTTGGAGCGGTGGCTAGGAAGCTGGATGGAGTGATGAAGATTCTTGAACGTATGAGTAGCACTATCAGTACAATTGCAAGCAAACTAGCCTCTTCGTAATCCCACCGTAAACCTACCCGAAAAACTGGCACTTTTTATTTCTTTGAACAATTTATTATGGCATGTAACTAAATACTTTCTATTTTCTGTTGGATGAGACAATTGCATGTGTTCCCTTTTGTTGTGCTTTTTATAATGCTTATATCTTTGCTATTATTCTGGTGGACTAACGACTAACGAGCTTTATTTTCGATGATGTCAAGAGGGGGAAGAGTTACACATGCTAAGGTTACTACTTGCTTACTATTAATCCTTGTCAAGATTTTTATTTCTCTCATAGATCTTATTGTTAGGTTAGTTTTAGATTGCTAAGAAGTGACTAGTTTGATAAAAATTCCTAGTGATATGTCCTTGATTAATGTGGTCTCATTTCATTGATTAACCAAAGGGAAGGGAAGCTTCAATTGAGGGGGAACGTTTGAACCTTAGAACCATAGAGGCTTGCCATCATCAAAAAGGGGGAATTTGTTGAACCTTGGGTTCTAATTTCATGTTTTGATGTTTTGATGATTGCAACCTATTTCTAAGTTCGTTTCTTGTGCTATTAATGTTGCTTTCCAGTTGCTATGATTGTATATGTTTACAGGTTAATCAAAGATGAATAAGATGTCCATTGAAGATGTTCGAAGTTAGCTAGAACGAGCAATGACTAAGTAAGAAGAAAAGCAAAACCAAACAACTCAGGTTAATGCTTCACAGACCTTAACATTAGATTCAGAAATCTCATGTTAAGGCTTGGCAGAGGTTAACATCTCTGATGTTAACCCCTGGCGAACCTTAACATGAAACTGCGAATCCAGTGTTAATGTCTTGTGACCCTTAACATGAGCTGTGCGAATATAGATCAAAATATATTTCGAAATTCTTTCAATATACTTATTTGACAAATCTGATTTTAAATATTCTCTTTTATATTTTGAATAAGATTTGATTTTATGAAATATAAGAAATGTTCTTAAAAGATTTTTAGTATATTTCGTTCCTTTATTCTAGCTTGAATTTAGGAACAAAATATACTTAACTTTATTTGTTTCTTAAAATCTGTTAGAAATATATTTGCCTCAATATTTTGTTCCTTGATTTAAGGTAACAAATATTGGAGCAAATATTCTTCTAAACCCTAAATGAATTTCGGCTATATATACAAAACCATTTTGATTATTTTTAATCATCCTTTTCCAAGCTTTAATATATTTTCATTGCAATTTGAGCTTTAAACATTTATTGTTATTCATTTCGAAAATTGCTTTGTTATTTTGAAAAGGTTTTTATTTGATCTATAATTGCTAGGTTTGCTATTCTAATTAAGCAAGATCGAAGTACGGAGTAGTACTTACCTACACATCACAAGTCGGAGCAGATTTGTGTGAGACATTAGTTAATGATTGTAATCTAGAGTTAGATTGAATATTAATTAATAAGAGAAGTAGGCGTGGACGTAGGTCTTAATAGGAGACCGAACCACTTTAAATATCGTGTGTTATTTACTACTTTCGCAATTCGTTATTATTCATATCTACTCTTGGAAATACCCAGATTCTCGCGTGTGTTGGAGTGCCATTCTACACGTTGGTGTAGTACCTCGAAACGGATCCCCATACGAACTCTTTCAACTTTTCTTTGGGGTACCCTCAAAACAATCTATTTTCAAAACCGATTTTAACTTTCAACAAATTTACAAAGTCAAAAACTTTGCAAACTTTTCTTTTGGGGGTACCCTCAAAACGATTTTCAAAATCCCATCGTCGCCTGAAACACAGGGCACGATCACTCTTTACATTTTCAAATAAAACTGACTTTTTGAAAATTTTCACAATTACACTTTTTACAAAAACAACTTTCAAAAGAATCTGACTTTTTGAAAAATCTTTCACACACTTCCTACACACTTTCAAAAGAACCCGACTTTTTGAAAAATCTTTCACACACTTCCTACACACTTTCAAAAGAACCCGACTTTTTGAAAAATACTTATTCAAACTTTTCACACATTTTCAAATAAACCTGACCTTTTGAAAAACTTTTTACAAACATACACATTTTCAAATTTACAAACATTCACATCGTCGTCTGAAATACATGACACGATCTCTTTTTACATTTTCAAAATAAACCTGACCTTTTGAAAATTTCTACTAACACGCAATTTTTCAAATAAACCTGACTTTTTGAAAAACTTTTTCAATCTATACAAACTTTTACAAATACACAACTTTTCAAATGAATCTGACCTTTTGAAAAACTCTTCACAACGGTCTGCCTGAAAGCCATGGAGACGTCTGTATCACAACGGTCTGCCTGAAATACATGGAGACGTCTGTATCCGAACGGTCTGCCTGGAATTCATGGAGACGTTCTTTTACAAGTTTTCGAAAATGTTCTTTCAAAACTTTTACAAAAATTTTTCCTGAAATTCATTGGAAAATTTTATCGACAAAACTTTTACAAAACTTGAGAAACGCATTTGTAAAACTCCCCTCTTAACCCGAATAGAGAGGCCATTTATAAAACCGTTGCTCATGCTTTTTTCGGCTAACCACGCCAAACCTGTGTCCCTCCCCTCGTGAAATTCCCGACGACGCGATTAGTCTCTACCAACAGAGACGCAGTCCACGTCGCGATAGCCAATCGAGACTGTAGCGGTCCGGATTACTATCAAAAGTTTGACTTTCGCTTTTTCCAAAGCTCAGCCAAACTGGGGGCTCTGTAGATACCCGTATCTGTACCTCCCGAAAAAGAAACCCGATGATGATTGGACTGTAACATTTCGTTATGAAATGGATCGGTTATTCAGTATCGAACGACCCGAACTCGATAAATGCAAGTTTTAATTAATTAACATTTTCAACATTTTCATTTTATTCAAAATTATTTCGAAAATAGCATTTCAAAGCTTTTACGTTCAAAATGTTTTTTAAAATGATGATTTTATTTATTCACAGTACGTTAGTCGAGTCTGAATCTTGTGACGGAATGATGACTGAATATTTAGCCCAAAATAAATAGATGAGCCATACTCATTCTATTTCTAGCACAATCCATCAAATAAGCCTTGTTCACAAAATCAACCAAATAATTATATAGTCCATGTTAAATTAATAGTCCAAATATGAACTTATATAAATCGGCCCAAATTATATACTAGCCGAAATATTACTAATAATAATAATATAATTAATTTCTATATTTTCCTAATAATACATATTAATAATATTACCTTAAATAATATTTACATAATAATAATACAAATAATCGGCCTAAGTATTATACTAGCCGAATTATAGTATTAATAATAATAATATTTAATTTTCCGTATTTCCTAATATTACATATTAATAATATTTCCTAAAATTTAATTACTACAATAATTATTCTAGAATGTTCCAAATAATACTAACAATAATAATAATAATATGAACCGAATTTCCTTATAGAAATTCGGCCAAATAATATTAATAATAATAATAATATATTTTTCCTTATAAATAATACTAAATATTAATAATATTCACCTAAATATTTACTTAATACCAAATATCCTTAGTAAATACTAATTATATCTCATATTAATAATATAATGACAAAGTAAATATAATAAAAGATATGGACTATATAATTATAATACCAAAACAACCGAGCAAATCTAATCCCGAGCCATAAGCAGTCAAAATATAAATTCGGATTTCCAAACCAAAAGTGCTTGATCCACAAGAAAGAAATAATATCTTTTACAATTACCTAAACACACGATTTAAACCATAAAAAAGCCTGGAAAAAGTCCCACTGATCGCCTCCTTGGGTGGCGATCACACAAACTGATCTCCACCTCAAGAGGCGATCACTAGTACTTTTCTCAGGATTTTACCTATAAATACAGCCTCGATTCATTCACAATTCAATTCGAAAACTCCTCTTCTCTCTACAATAATTCCAGCCGAGCCATTCAACAAAGAATGTTATTTTAAAACCATTTGGGTTTTAATTTCTACTATTCTTTCCCGATTAACCGTTCGAAGTTATAGTCTTTCAACAAAGAAGGTTATTTTAAAACCATTTGGGTTTTAATTTCTACCTCTCTTTCAAGACTCAAGCTTTCAATTCCGTCACAAGATTCAAGTTGTTTTTATGCTTTTAGTGGATAATTCTGATCTTCCAATGAAAAGGTAAACAAGGTAGTAATTTCTTACTCAAACTCACTTTCAAAAATCAAAACTTTTTCCTTCTAACCTTACTCCCCATTGAACTGTCTTCTCCTACTATGGTGTATTGACACCTTTACATCTCCTCCCTTCCCCTCTGGCTATATTAAGGAAAACGGACGAGTTTCCACACGATTGTTTAGGTAGTGGAAACGACAGGATTCCTGATCCTGACCCATGTCCTCGTAAATCACGACCAAGTCTAAAATATACCAATTCGATATTTTCAATAACAAAAATCAAAACTTTTAAACTTGCATTTTCTTGAGATTCGACGAATTCGACCCTAAACTGAATTCCGATTCAAATTATAACAAAATGTAAGTCTGAGGGTGAAAACTCGAGGAGTACGGTAGATTGGGCACGAGTTTCACCATCCAGGTCGTCGGCAACCATTCTCACAGACCATCGAACGACAATAGCTATTGAGTGACAAGAACAAGAAGCACTTACGCCGCGAGAGCGTAGAAAGAAAAGGGGAAATGCAGGTCTACAAGACCTGCCTTCGGTGGAGACGAGTCTCCTGCTTCTTGGTGATCGAACTATATAGTAGAGGCCATGAAAATGGGCCGGGAAAGGTGTTTTAATATAAAAAAAATTTAAAACAAAACTTCCTTTCAGGTACCCCTAACCCTTACCCGATCTCTGGATTTCAATCCTTAGAAAGGACGGTATTGAAGTATCGTAATTTCTGAGGAAGTACGAGTCTTGATTCCTTAGGAATTAAGGTACTTCGTGGGTTCCGAGTTACCTTTAAAACTTGGTGGCGACTCCATCAATTTTCAAATTCAATTTTTCTATTTTCAAAAACTCGATATATTACTCCGTGTGAAATACCTAAATTATGAATATTCCCTAATTAATATCTCTTAATTGATTCAAGTGATTTGGGTTACCATGCGCGTAAGCACGCCGTGCAACTAGTTTACTAATATTTCAAAACGGAAACTATAAAAAATAAAACAAAATATATATAGGTAAAGATGAACCATATATAACACAAAATTTAACATGATCACAAATAATGAACTATAAATTTTTAAATAGAATAAATGACAATATATTTTAAATGGAATATTAATCAAAGATATCAACAATAATTTCCAATAATGTGACAGAATAAATTCAGTAAATATTATAAAAATTAAAAAGGTGATTTTGAACTTGGAAACTACCTAAATTAACAAACCAAATCAATTTTATACATAATAACATAAATAAAGCTAAAATCTAGGAGCAAAATATCAACCACCTATGAAAAATTACCTATATGCCCCCCTTATTTTCGAAGAAAAAAAAATGCAACTAATATTCTGTTAGACACATGTCACCTTAGGATTAAAATGTATTAAAACTTCATACACCGAGTGTAAGTGTAGCCTTTTTGAGCTCCAGGCCTCACTTTCCCACCTAAATGAAATCTCATAAATTGGGCTAGAACATTCGTACACTTCCTAATCTATACATTATGCATAATCATGACCAATTGAATATCTACCGACATAGTTTCATAGATATATGCCAAGTATAATATACAATTTATTAAATCTGAAATAACATCAATCAAGTCATGTAAATATATAAATGATCATTTTAAAATATGAACTTTTCTAACATGTGCCCAAAGAGCAATATGAAATTACATTAACAAAAATAAGGAAGATACCAAACTTTCGGCATAAATAATTTTACCATGTAAATAAGTAAAAAAATTATTTTGGAAACATTTAATACTAAAAAATCCCAATATTCTACCTTCATAAAATGTCCATCATTCTTCCATCGCTATATCGTACTCCATAAGTCCTTAACTTTATAAATTATGATCAAACATTTAAAATAGCTATGCTTTGATATCCATCAAAATTATTTATGCATATTTATCTTTGAGAAAACTAAATATAGGGCGTCTGACATTATCTAACTTTAAATCTTAATGCTAATAGCTATTATTTGCAATAATCAATTAATGATAATATATAGATACTTTATATTTTAAACATAATTTATAACGTAGATGTATTTTAAATCAAATATGAAAAATTAATTTCAAAGTACTATAATTATCTTAACAAATTGCTATATATTAACATAAGCAAACTTTACAAGTCGTGCATTGCACAGGTGCTAAGCTAGTATATCAAAATGGAATATGGAAAGAACAATATAAGTAGGAGGGAGTAACACTACCACTTTTATAAGTGAGAAAAGCAATGTTAAGAGAAAGTCCCTTAATTTATTAAAACTCATTCGGAAATTACTCAGCCTTGTTTGAAATTTATTGAAAACAAGTTTAAGTAGACTACTCTTAATATTTTTCAACACGTTACCTAAGAGGTCTTTTACTCCTAAGCCCTACGGAGTAACTAATTTCACCTCATAAATTAAGTTTTGGGTTAAGCGAAGGTAAATCTAAGTATTTTTGAGTCAAATACATAATTACTTATGACGTAGAAGAAAAACTTAGACATGCAATTTTCGTTATAGTATCCTAAGTGCAATATATCTAATTAAGAAGTAGAGATCATTTGTGGAGCTTTGTTCATTTGTGGAGCTTTGTTTGAATGCAAACATCATCATGTATATATGTGTGCAAAGAAGCGAAGAGAGAAGGGCCGGAAGCGCTCACAGGAACTGCAAGAGCAGATGAGTAAACCTCAGACATACTAACATCTTCCACACCCAAAAACATTCCACTCTCTTCTGTCTGAAGACTTGTGGTCTCCAAATCTTCTTCGATAATCTTGACCTTTTGCTCAGGGCTCAATGATCTTGCCTTCCAGAGGGCCATAATTGTTCTACATCGAAAAATGACCAGCATTAATATATTACCATCCCTTCCAATAGCAACAAAAAGAATACTCCTTTTAATCACTCCGTATATGACAAGTTTAAGCATGCAATGAATGTCTACTACCACATACTCCCTCTTTCCTATCATTTTCATCCCACTTTCCTATTTAGAGAGGTTTTTTTTTGTCTTCTCACTTCTCTTGCCCTTTTTGGCAAAGTTTTTATTTCCTTTTGCCAAATTATCCTACACAATTAACAAAAAACTACAAAAATTGCCATTAGTATTTTCTCCTTAATTTTCAACATAAAGCATTTCTACCATCCGTAATCACCCAAACTAAAATTAATAACCCCCAATCCACCTTCTCTTCGTAAAAGGGTAAGCACCACCACCACAATCAACCACCACCACTACCAAACTCAACAACCACCACTGAAATCAACAATCCATCCAATCACCACCATTGAACAATGACAATCACTGCTAAAACCACCCTAGATCGACCTCTACCATACCAAAACATAGATCAACATCCAATGCCGAAACCACCTCAAAATCGTTATTTAGCCAGTTGAGCATCAATGTTTTTCAATTTTCAGTGATACTCAGTTTCCATAAACAAAAGCCATGGATTCCTCTGTGTTCAACTGATCGAAGTTTTAGATATGGTGATTTTATCATATATGGAGGAATATCTCCACCATCCACAAAAAACACCATCCTAACTCTACCCTAACAACCACGATGTAAACCCTCATCACCGGTGAACCCACTTAGCACAATGTTAAAGAAAACCACCGATTCCAAAATGAAGGTAGACAAAATCAGAAAACTTGAAAGCAACAATTCATCGATCCATGTAAAAAAATTCTGCACAACATGCTAATCACCGGCAAGTCCTCCGAATGACAGAAAGGCCAACAAATTCCATCAAATAACTCATCTAAAAATCTATAACCAAAGTACCAAACTTTCAGATTATTGCTCAAAGAGGGCAGCTTATGCACAAAGATATCACCTACAAATCATCCCATTGTAAAGAACACATGTTCCATAATCACCCTCGCTAAAGATCCGTCACTCTCTGGTTTTATTGTGAGCTGGTAGGCATTAGATGCAATACTCATCAAATTTCATTATCAATAGTCAATACTTCAAAAAAAAAAAAAGAATCATTGTGCATCAAGAATAAGGAAGTAAAAGCTCCTTAAGGAAGCAAAAGAAAGGACAGATTAAGAATACAAGAGTTAGAAGAAACAAATAAGGATATGCACTTTCTTATTTGTGTGAGTGTGCGACCATTAATTAGCACGAAAGCTCTTTGGCCCATTTACCCTACTATATTAACTAGTGTACATTGAAAGTGACATCCATCACAACAGAATCGTTCTGCGTATTCAGGACTTGTAAAGTTGTAATGAAAATCATGTCGAGAGCTCCATTCAGAGACTGCACCACAACATAAGAAGTATGGACATTTTGCGTTATCAATCATATTCCTGAACCACAGGCGAATCTTTGAATCCATGGAAATAGAAATAAGATTGACATGGATATAAAAAGTATTAACAACTAGAACATTTTGACTGCATTAACAAAACAGAAGAAGAATAACATTGGTGGGACGGAGGGATAATAAGATAAAACTTAATGTTACCTGTGTGCCATGTTGAAAGAAACAAATGAATGAAAGTAGAATTTCAGCCTCCCTTCTTCATCCTGATTCCTTGCACCATGCTTCGCATCTAAGCCTCTCCCCTTGCGAAGAGTTATGACAACAATTGGACTCCCCATAGAAGAAAGATTAGGAGAAGCCACATGAATGTCCTCAATGTCCTCCCACAGAAAAAAGAACTTTGTTTTATGTCCAAATAGATTTGCATGGAATCCTATCACTCTCGCTGATAGAAAAAGGCGACCCTGGAGCAAGAGATGCAATACATAAGGTTGAAACACTAGCCAAAGAAATACAACTTTCCAAGTTGGAATACAGAAGATTTTAAATACTAGTCCAGTAACTAGTTAAATACGGGGTAGGACTGCCATGATATCCTTGTATGATATCTTCGGTTTTAATGCAGGAAAAAAAATTAGGAGGACCCGTTCGCCAGAGTTACAACTCTTTCCTTTTCCATATATCACTGTTTTCACCTATTGTATATTGTATGAAAATACGGTCAAAGTTTTCATCGGTTAAAATGAGGACGAGTTATAAAGAAAACTTTTTTCTACACAAATCTGAAGGTACAACACCTGAAGTGGCATCTTCCGTTTCAGATGGCAAGTGAAATCATTGATTAGAAATTCCTCCGGTGGAAGGCAAAATAACTTCTGAAAGGCCGAGTTTGTCTGAGGAGATCGCTGATTTATCTGGAGATATGTTATGCACGAATGAAAGGGGACAAGCCAGAATATCAGAAACATGTACGAAGTGATAATGGTATGTAGTGAAAGGAGATTGATTTCAAATTTTATAGATAATCTGCTTGTTCTTACCCTTTTCCCAACCTTCTCTTCCATTTTTGCAAGATATTCCCCAATGGCGTTGCCAGCTCGTGAGTTATCCAAGAAAATCCTCAACCTTACCTTTGACTGCCATGCCTGTGCGAGCTTTCCTTGAAGAGGAACCCATATGTCAGACAGCTCAGATATGTTAGCCTTCAGAAAGTTTATTTCGGCATGTCCTAAGGAGGTTGCCTCATCAAAAGGCCCATCAAAATCAAATACTTCTATCTCAAGCACTGATGGAGGTTCATCCATAGCATCAAACTCAAAAATTTCTGCATTTTAGGACAAGACGTAGATAAAATCTACAAGTTTTGAGTTCATATTTATGCGTAATTATAAAAGCGCAACGAAGGCAACGAATGACATAAAAAGGAATATCACCGTTCCATTGAGGGTCCAGCTTCTGGAACTTAATTGAGCTGGTTCTAGTTCTCCCATTGCAAGTAAAGATTACATATGGATCAGAGAAACCACTCGAGTCCACAGCAGCTAGGTTGCTTCCCTCAATCAACGCAACAGTTAGTAACCATCCATCTCCTTCTCCTTTGATTCCATGATCACTGCCTACCGTCAAAGCATAAGGAAGGTCAGTTAGTGAAGGATAAAAAAAGCCATTATGACTGTTTCTGCAAACAAACTTGTATTTTTCAAAAAAAAAAAAAATAAAATAAAAAATGAGCAACAATAACCTTTGTATTTTAAAGAGGCAAACATTCAATGAAGTGAAATTTAGAGATGATGAAGCAAAGGCAAAGGTATAATAACAGAAATAAAAGAAAAAATATCGCGATTTGTAGATTGCATTGGGTGTGCCTAGCAAGTACCACCTTAGGTACATAAAAGAAGAGCCTCAAGCTCTCTGGCTAGTGTTTCACTGCGCGCTTGAGACACGTTTTCCTAAAGTACTTTGTAAGAGTTACTGATGCGAATTGGACGCCCACGCCGATGGGCAGGTTTGCAGACCGTACACCCCAACCATTTCACAACCCCCCTAGTCCAAGGGAAAGGCCCGGAAAGCCTGTGGGTTGTTGATACCAGGATTCGAACCCTGGTATCCTTTGTGACAAGGAATGTCACAACCATTGAGC
>JAUEKU010000003.1:324869-336224 GCA_032274805.1 Gypsophila paniculata
CTTCTTACCCTTTGCTTTTTCAACTCTTTCTCCTCCTTACCCTTCTTTATTCTACTTCTCTCGTCTTTTCTTTATTTCTTTTTACTCTTACTCTTACTCTTGCTACCTTTGCTCATTACGCTTACGTTTCCGCTTGTTTGCCGGAGCCAGAATTTTACTTTTGGTGGTGCGGAAAAATTTTAGGGGTAGGGGCGAAGTACCTACTGATTAAGCTAAATTGGAAACATTTCAAAAATTCTATTTTGGGTTACTCCCTACCTCCCTAATTAATTCGGCTTATTTTGCACAATATTATTGTGGCTGTCGGATTTGTTTTTTAAGATTTTTTTCAATTTTTAACTATAATTTTCGATTTTTTTTAAAAAATTTGCCTTACTTCGTAAGTCGTTCGCTCTGCTAAAATTTTTCGGCCCCCTAACTTAAAATCCTGGCTCCGTCATTTCTCGTATCGCTTACACTCCCTCTTCCACTTGTTTGCCGGGCATACTCCCTACCTCCCAAATTAATTCGTCTTAATTTTTATTTTGGGATTTGATTATTAAGAAAAAAAGTGAGAAAATGAGGACAATATTATTGTGTTTGTGGTAGTAGAGGGACAATATTGGACTTTCACAAACTTTTACGATAATTTATTTAGGGATAAATTATTGGACTATTAGTTGCTTTCCCTCTACGATTCCTGATGATGCACAAATTTAAGCATCTCCAACTCTGTCTCCGTTCCTCACTCGTTGTTACTCCATGGTACGGAGTCTCATTTTGAAGATCCCATGTTTTGTTGCTCCGCATCGATCTCACCCATTTTGGTTGTCTCTTGTTGCAGTGCAAAGTGCAGAATGTACTTCCGTGCCTTGGATGGCATGCTGCTAGCATTCCTTTCCGTTCCTGCAGATTAAGTGTCTCCGACTCCCACCCCCACCCCCATTGCCCGTCTTTCTCTCTCCGCGTTTCTTCCCATGGCCTCCTCTGATAAAGCTCCACCTCCACCTGAGCGCCATCCTACTCTCCCTCACCACTTTGCCCAATCTCTCCACATTACGTCCAACCCTGTTAATGTTCCCCTTTCTAATGTATCCTCTTCTACTTCTTCATCTGCTGTTGAAGCTGCGGGCGACACCCAATATACAATTTCCAAGGATGTTTCTTCTCATGAAGGTAACAAAACTTCTGACTATGCTAGCATCAAAGACAGTTCGTTCTCTGCCAATGCTAGTGATGCAACCAGCAGCCTCGCTAAGACAAGTGGAAGTGCCAAGACAAGTGGTCTCCTTGATTTTGGCGAAAGCAGCAAGACTAGTATGTGTAGAGGAAGCACTAGTAGTGACGTTAGTGACGAGAGCAGCTGCAGCAGCACCATTAGCAAGCCTCACAAGGGCAATGATATCCGATGGGAAGCTATCCGGGTTGTCCGCACCAAGGATGGTGTCCTCGGCCTTAGCCATTTCAGGCTGCTCAAACGTCTGGGTTGCGGGGATATTGGTAGTGTCTATCTTGCTGAGTTGAGTGGGACGAAGTGCTATTTTGCTATGAAGGTCATGGATAAAGCTTCCTTGGCCAGCCGCAAGAAGTTACTTCGAGCTCAGACTGAAAGGGAGATACTGCAGTCCCTTGACCACCCATTCCTCCCCACTTTATACACCCACTTTGAGACCGATAAGTTCTCGTGTTTGGTCATGGAATACTGCCCTGGTGGTGACTTACACACTCTTAGGCAGAGGCAGCCAGGAAAATATTTTTCCGAGCAAGCAGTCAAGTAAGTTTAAGACTCTCCCAATCTTGTTTCGACATCATTGTTTGTTTTTCGCTACCTAATCTCTCTATCTATTCCATCTTTGGCGTGACTTCTTGGTTCTTATGTTCGGATTTCTAGGCTCCCATTTGTGTGACACCCATGAGCATGTTAGTTTTGTAGACATGATTTCCTTATGCTTAATACATCCTCCCATGTCACCACAACTGCTCAACACCAAAGCAAATTGTGAATCCGATTCCACGTGCTCGTATCATGGCGTTTGATTAGAAAATTAATATAGCCCATTAAAGTGAATCGCCATATCATACATGGAGCATGTCGTATTCATAGTGGTTCTAGGCTCCTATATGTGTGGCACCCCTAAGCATTAATTTTAGTGCCCAAACAAAGTTACTCATTTTGATTTTGCCAGGACTTCGGATCTCTAAATCTCCTATAGGGCCATAATCTACTATTAGTTCTTGTGTTATGTCCCTAGTGCTAGGTGGAGTGGGATGATCTGAGAGGTTGATTTTGTTGGGCATTACATATCGTACTTCCAGCTAATGTTTTTAGTAGTACTCCAGTTTTCTATATATATGTTTCTTGCCTTTCGCTGATTATATATATGAATTGTTGAATGAAGCAGTCACAAGTTACAAGAAATTACGGGAAAAAGCCTTTGGTTGCTGATGGTTTCTGAACGAGAATTCCTTGTGCTGTGTATATTACCTGAAATGCTACGATTGTAATTGATGACATGTAGTGTTAACTGTTAAGCATTAGGGTGGTAAAGCTTACTTCTGCATGGCCATTAACTACTTGCAGATTTTATGTAGCTGAAGTGCTCCTGGCAATGGAGTATCTACACATGCTTGGGATAGTCTATCGTGACCTCAAACCAGAAAATGTTCTGGTGAGAGATGATGGGCACATAATGCTCTCAGATTTTGATCTGTCTCTACGTTGTTCCTTTAGCCCAACATTATTGAAGTCATCCCTCAAGGAGGCGGAACCATTACAGCAAAATTCAGGCTACTGTGTGCAACCTGCTTGCATAGAGCCTTCCTGCATCCTGCCATCATGCGTTGCTCCAACAACTTGCTTTTCACCGCGTTTCTTTTCTAGGTCCAAGAAAGCGAAAAAGACCAAAAATGAAATAAAAAATCAAGTAAGGCCACTCCCTGAGCTAGTTGCTGAACCGACAAACGCCAGGTCAATGTCCTTTGTTGGGACACATGAGTACCTGGCTCCCGAGATCATCAAAGGTGAAGGTCATGGAAGTGCTGTAGATTGGTGGACGTTTGGCATATTTCTGTACGAACTTTTCTTTGGGAGAACTCCTTTTAAAGGATCAGGGAATCGTGCAACTCTGTTCAATGTTGTAGGCCAACCTTTACGGTTCCCAGAAGCACCTGTTGTAAGTTTTGCTGCTAGAGATCTAATAAAGGGTTTGCTGGTGAAAGAACCACAGCACAGATTGGCGTATAAAAGAGGGGCAACTGAGATTAAGCAACACCCATTCTTCGAAGGAGTAAATTGGGCCCTCATACGGTGTGCTACACCACCCGAGATACCAAAGCCTGCAGTAATTGAAAATACACCAGCGCCGCCTCCTTCTGGCGAAAAAGCTGCTATTGCTGCAGATGTCAAGGGTTCAGACAATTACCTAGAATTTGATTTTTTCTAAGTTTCTCTCATTTTCATTTTTTTTCTTCTTGGTTTAATTTTTCTCAGTGGCAGAAACTATTCAGGAAGGTTTTAAAATTATTTCTGGAGTACTATGGAGACTTTGGGGAGGAGCTCCGTCGACGAAGTAGATTCAAATATTGTTGTCCTGCGTTGTTGTAAATTGTTGTCGGTAAACTGTAATTGTAATGAATGAACACAAATGTTGTTATGAGACCGTCGTACGAGTATGACGGTCTCTTCGTGACAAAAAATATCAACTTGAAGGGTTAAGGTAGCTATTGTAAGGTGACCAGTTTTAGAGACGTTAAAGTAGACACATTAAGCGTTAAAGTAGTTGCTATACCTACCCTTATCGAGCGGTGATTCCAAATTCTAATTATTTATCCTCAAATTTAATAGGATCCAAATAAATATAAAGAAGATATGGATGGATGGATTTAAAAGCCATACGCCATACTTGAGACCAAGCCGTTGAAGCAATAGGAGAGCCCAAGTGAAGAGGAAATAAGGAGAGAAAATGGGCCGAAGAGAGGGAACAAAAAAAGGGCCCAGAAAAGAGGGTATGTGGATTGCATCGTAATCACACAAATCACAATTACACAATTCCCTTCCTTTCTTTCTTCTCTTCTTGGTTTTGTCTTCTCGTCTATCTCTTCTCTTTTAAAAGATTAGGAGGAGATTAGATTAGATTACACATTCATACATACATACATACCCATTCCCCAAGTCTCTTCGGCTTTCAGATCTACCCCCCTTGGCCCTTCCCTGTTAGTTCCGTCTTCTCTCTCGTCTTTGCTTCTCTGCTTCCTTCCTTTCTTTGCTTGCTTGCTTGCCTGTCTGCTTGTATCTATTTGACTCCTCACTTTTCTTTTCTTTTCTTTTCTTTTTTAACCTTTAGGACTTCATTCATGGCATCCAACTCTGGTAATGATGTGCCCCCTTCTGCTAACTCAGGTCCTCTTCTCCTTTTTTTTTTTTTTCACTTCTCTCTCTTTCGACTTTGCTTCTTTATCGCGTTTCCATTTTCAATATTGACCTTCTTTGATAACCTTCACTTTGTTTTCCTTTCTTCTCTTGACTCTCTCTACCCACTCTTACTATTATTTATTTATTTATTTATTTATTTTGACTTCATATTCTTCGTAATCTTTTATATATGATTTTTATTACTCTTTTTATTACTCATGTTAACAATACTCATGACACCCTATTTTTGTAACCATCTTCATCTTGTTTTGTACTCACCTTGTGATACACCCCAATATCTACTACAAAGGATATTTTAGTAATTATAATGTTTAAGTAAATTATTCCCCAAGAAACCCCATTATATAATGAGGTGTAATTGTGTAATTGGGAATGAATGAAAATTGTTAATGAAAATCATTGTCACCATCTCCCTCCTCTCAAATCTTTTTATTTTAGCTTAAATCCTAGGTAATTTTCTCCACCCTTGATTACCACAGATTTTAGCTTTTGCAACCTATCAATCTTTCGATTGAACAGCGGCAATTTCAATCATTTCTTGTCATTTAATTTCCGATCGCATCACCTTGATTATGGATGCGCTAAGTACTTTTATCCAGTAACAATTTGACTACTTTTCTTATATTTCTTTTGTATTTTTCGTCCTCCTTCAACTTTGCAATTTACAAATGATTTTACTGCGAGATTGTCTCACTGGAGAGCTTGCCTTCTTTATGACATGAATTAAAAGTTTGCTAGATTTGGCTAATAAATTCACAAGTGCTTGAGTGTGTGCCTGATTATCTCGCTTCTTCTACTATCTAAGCATATTAGTAAAATTGATGGAGAATCATAACAAGGTAGGAATGTGCATGCTACCAATATATGTGTGGTTGCGCTACACATGATTGATCAAGTAATACTCTAAACTAATAATACTCCGTAATTGATTTCAGAGAAAGTATGCGCTGCGTATGTATGTCATGTACTTACTAAGATTAACATGAGAACCGTTTAATAACTTTTTTGGCCTAGTGAAAAATGGAGACAAGTGATGTTTTCAAGGGAGCTCTCAAGAGTGAAGAGGCAATTAGAGTTTGAGGGGTTGGGAAATCATTTGACAAAAACACGTCGAAAAGTGACACTGATTGACTTTGATTTAAGAAACCATGGTGTGGGATAGTGTGGAGTGAAGGTATTACTCATGGTGATTAGATGTGTCGTTGCCCTTAGAATGACGAATCTTTATTAAAAAGCTCCTTTGCTTATTTACATAGGAAAGGTTTTAATGTTTTTGTTGACTTTAGAATAACGAATCTTCACATAACAACTCCTTCACTTATTTGGATAGGAAAGAGTTTAATGTTTTCCCTGCTTGGTTATTTGACTAAGGAATTAGATTGAGAGCGATGGGTTCAAGCACTCATAGCTGTAAAAGAGCAGAACATCTGCAGCAAGTGAGATAAAGTGACTTATGAGGCAATCCACTTGGATATACAGATGTAGCAGCATTGATGTTATTTTCTTGTGAGAAGCAGAAAGTAGGCACTTTATTTAGTTCTAACAATCGCAGCCCTGTACAAGCGAGTGTGAACACGTAATGATAAACTGACAAATGTTCTTAGGTGTGTTTGTAAGTAGGTCTGTGCTAATGTTTGCCAAACACGAGAGTATCGTTGACAATTTCAAGTTTTAGACCATACATAACTGATGTGCTGCCATGTACAAATCGTCTCTTCATGCCAGCATGACTTCTTCAAAAAAAATTCTTTTAGCTCCGTCTGTTTTATTCTATCATTCAAAGTGCTTCTGTATGAGTGATAATTTTTTGGTTGATTGTCATTTGTTTATCGAGTGTAGGAGCACAAGAACCTAAAAATTCTCAGCCAGAAGAGTCTTCTGAGCAACCTCAATCACAGCAAGGAGCATCTGCTGCACCAGGACTTCCATTTGGAAATGCTTTTGATTTCTCGGCTATGTCAGGCTTGCTTAATGTATGTCATTTTTTTGAAACCTCTGTTGCGGCTCTTCTGTATACCAGATGTTTACTTACAGCATATTGAGCAGAAGATAAAGTTTTTGCTCCGGTTGTCTTTCGTGTCATGAAGAAGCAACTTACTTAAGTCTCTTACTGGGATCTTCTTTTGCAAGTCCTGTGCTCCTGATGTAGATGCTTTGATGAGTGTAGGATCCAAGCATTAAGGAACTGGCTGAGCAGATAGCTAAAGACCCATCTTTCAACCAGATGGCTGAGCAGCTTCAGAAGTCCTTCCATGGTGCTGCCGTTGAGGAAACTCCTAACTTTGACACACAACAGTATTACTCTACCATGCAGCAGGTGATGGAAAATCCCCAATTTATGGCCATGGCTGAGCGCCTTGGTAGTGCATTGATGCAGGTTAGGGACCTAATGTTTGCCAAGTTAATTTAAAGTACGACATCAGACATTGCCCAAACTCCATTTTTTTATATGTACTAGGATCCCTCAATGTCTGGCATGCTTGAGAATTTGGTTAATCCAGCACAAAAAGAGCAGCTGGAGGAGCGAATGTCACGTATCAAAGAGGACCCTGCACTGAAGCCCATTCTAGATGAGATAGAGAGCGGTGGTCCTGCTGCCATGATGAGGTTTGAAGTCGCGTTTTCGGTTTTTTCTTTGACTGTCTTTTAGATCCATTAATTATCTCCTTGCTATGTGACATTTGATTCCCATCACATCAGGTATTGGAATGATAAAGAAGTTCTTGAAAAATTGGGTCAAGCTATGGGTCTTGCAGTTCCAGGTGAAGCAGCTACATCATCAGAGCGTCCTGGGCTGGATGAGTCTGAGGAAGCTGGAAATGAAGAAGAAGAGTCTGTTGTTCATCACACTGCTAGTATTGGTGATGTTGAGGTAACGCTGTACTAATTGCTTACACTAACAGAAGACATAAATGGAGAAGAAAGGTTATTCATGTAATCCATGACACTCCTGTTTTACTGCTTATTAGATACCAGACCTTAATATGTCAGAGGTGCAATGCCGCGGAACCTCTTAATTTCGACTATGGTGACCTAGGTTTCAGTTAATTCCACTTCGCTGTTTCCTGCTTGAAAAATGCCACTTTTGGGGACTTAACGCGCAATCAGGGACGTAGCCATGAAAGAATAGTAATCAGGGCCGATATCTAATAAACTTGTTTATTTTAATCAAAATGATAGATATGCATATGAAGCATACAAATTTAAACGTAAATGCAAATGTTTCTTACTCTATTACCTCAGAGGATACTGATAACTAGTGATTCGTGTTACATATGATATAGGGTTTAAAGAATGCTTTGGCTGCTGGTGCCGACAAGGATGAAGAAGACTCCGAAGGCAGGACCGCGTTGCATTTTGCTTGTGGGTATGGGGAGGTATGAGATTATGGACAGCTAAACATTGTTTGAATCTGTTTGATGATTGCTGTTTTGACAATCTTCATCAGTAGGTTACTAAACCGCCTTGAAGTAGGCTGAGCTTTAAAACCTAATTTTCTAACCTACTTGAAATTTCTCATTGAAAATAGGCTGGGTATTGTTTGTTAAGATACGAATTTATCTCCAACAAATATCAATATCACACTTACTCTTACATGGCTGACACATGACAGGAGAAAGGTTATAACTGTGCACTTAAGATGCGTGAAATACAGCAACAGAAATAATGCACTAGTTATAGTGATGTTTACAATGATATACTATTAAAATGCTGCTCGCTGACTGAGATATAAGGACTTGTAGCACAGTAGCACCTTTTTCCTGGTGGATCTTTGTTTTCATGGTGAAGGAGGTGACTACATAGGTTTCTGAATGACATTGAGAACCATGCTGTTAGTTAATTTTACTATTTTAGAAATGACCTCTTGGAATTGTACTAACAAGTCAAGTAAAGCTAGGCTCTTGAGTCAAAGGGATAAGTTGTTTGGGCAACGTAGCTGCTTTTATTTTGTTACTCCACTTCTTCCTAATTAGAATTTTGCATCACATGCTTAAAATTTGTCTAATGTTATGATGTTGTCCAGGTCAAGTGTGCACAGGTTCTTCTTGAGGATGGAGCCAAAGTAGATGCATTGGATAAGAACAAGAACACTGCCCTTCACTATGCAGCTGGGTATGGGAGGAAAGAATGCGTAGCGCTTCTTCTTGAAAATGGGGCTGCTGTGTAAGTGTTAATTTAACTTGTGTGTAGTTCTTTTGGTAAATGTATATATCAATGCTGCTTTTAAGACATTGATTAATTCATGCAGTACACTACAAAACCTTGATGGTAAGACTCCCATTGATGTTGCCAAACTGAACAATCAACATGAAGTTCTCAAACTCCTGGAGAAAGACGCATTCCTGTGATTTTGATGTCAAATTGACGGGTCATTACGTTATGAAGGGAAGAATATGTGCGATTAAGTTGGCTGCATCCTTTTCCGACTAGGTGGAGGAAGTTGTACTTATGATAAATTTACTTCAGTGTCGTTGCTAGTGCGTACCTTACAGGAGTATGACTGGCACTCTGATTTTCTTCAGTACTTGTGTATTTCATATTGATTTTTGAGATTCTGATTTCAGTTTGTGGCGTATTAAATTACATATATGTTCACCTTGCTGTCTTCTTCTTCTTCTTCATTGAGGTGGCCTGCTCCTAGTTACTGAGTAATAGGCATGAAGGATGGTCATATTTCCACTGGAATAAGCGCTTATTCCACGGGCTTTTGAGATCTAATGGCATCTATTTTATATGAGATGCTACATCACTCCTATTATCCTTTCTTGTAGTCAGTGGCGTGTACATAGTACACTGCACTCTTGTTTCTGGTGATCATTCTTGTGCATGGAATACTAAATGGGGATTGAAGTAGCTGAGAAGGGTGTTGGAATCGGCAGTTTGTTTCAACTTTGTATTTGGATCCGTTTTTTATGAGAACTTGTGTACATACCCTGAACTTATAACGATATCAAGAATTATATAGGGTGGTACCAGAATTGTGTTTTAAAAATGGAGGAAGTGGACGGGGACAGGAGATGTAACTTGGCCTGTGAATGATGATTAAGTAGGTCTGCAGCTAGTCACCAGACAACTAACCAGAAGCAGTAATTAAATTGACTTGTCTAACAAGTGGCTTAAAAATAAGAGGATAAGGCTTAGGCCTAGTAATGAATGGGAGTAATGAAAAGAGAGATTTGCATCTTTTGCATGCATGCATTCTTGCTGTGTCTCCTTCCCGCTTAGTGGCTGCAGTACTCTGTATAAATATATCAGCAGACTCCAGCTTCTTATCTCCAGATCAATTGACAATTGCGAAATGTGGTTATCCGTTAAGCTACATGAAGATCACAATGAAAGCTGGTTGTCGAAAGTGTTGTCGTGTCTGAGTTGCATGCTTTGCATTAGCGTTACCATTCTCCTGATCATCTTGGCTCATCCTTCTTCCATAGGTTCTCTCTCTCTCTCTCTCTCTCCCCTCCCTTCCCACTTTAGTACTTTATTATTACTAATCCCATTGTTTTCTTCTAGAGGCCGAGTAAACATTTTGACTTCCAATATTGTAGCCCCATCTTTCCCGAAACTTGCAAAATAATTATATGCGATCCTAATGATCGACATAGTGCAAAATGCAAATTAAATGGAATGACCATCTCCCTACTCGGTAGTTATTACTTTGACATGCATAGTTGCTTATACTCTGTGCTGAACTGGTGAAGTAGGGTGTCAACAAATATCTAATCAAGGAAGCGGGGTAGCAAGGAATGCGCAAGTGATGTTTCCCCAGGACAGGGTGAACCGTAGTCATTCTCTCTTGTCAACGCGCAACCTTATCCTTTCTACAGCTGGTAATGAGTATAAATCTGACATTCTGTTCCAGGGACTTTTCTAGCTTGCTTCTTTCAAACTCGATTACTTATCACAGATTATGTGTAAATTTAGCGAGTATCAACATTTGGACCATCACCTTGCCTATCAATTGCTCAAATAAGTACTTAGCTTGTTCCTTATTTTTTTTCATCGGTCTTTTTTATATGGTTGAATCACGACAAAACGTTTTGTGTAGTGTAGCATATGGAGAGGATCCAACTGACAGATCGTGCTCGAATGAGGACATAGTCATAATCCAAGGTGCATCATCACCCCTACCTAGCGGTATACCAACATACACTGTTGAGATAATGAATGCATGCGTATCTGGATGCAGCATCTGCAACATTCACGTCAGGTGCGGATGGTTCAGCTCAGCCAGGCTTATTGATCCCAACATTTTCAGGAGACTGTGTTACAATGACTGCCTTGTCAATGACGGGGACCCTCTTGCTGCAGGCGAAACCCTCTCCTTCCAATATGCCAACTCTTTTCAATACCCTCTCTCTGTCTCTTCCCTCATTTGCTGCTGAAAGGGTTACCGCTCACTCGCTTCAACGTCTGTGTCCTGATCACTTGTTGTCTCCTCTAAAGCGAAGGATAAAATGTACCAACATTCTAATGAAGACGAGAACATGAATTGTATAGACACAAAGCAGTAGACACTTAGCTTTTAGTTTATCAGAGCTCAAATGGGAATGTAAATGATTGTCTTGTTTATGGTGGCACAACTCTTTCGTGACAAAAAATGCTCATATGAAATAGGTAGGACCGTTTCTTTGTGATAAAAAGTGATTATTTCAAGGTTTAGAGGATGTCATGGTGAGAGAAAAAGTTGAAGCGGGGGAATTTAGCGAGGAAGGGAGAGAAGAAGCAAGACACTTTGGATTAAAAATCAAAGATAAAGTGGGAAAAATGCATAGAGGCTAACAATCAATGACAGAATTTGACAAAATGGACGGAAATTTCATTTTGGTAGGGTTTAACAAAAATAAAAAAATAAAAGGTACTCCTCTGTCCCGGTCATTTGTTAACACTTTCCATTTATGGGTGTACAAGTCAATTATTAACACTTTCTATATTTGGTAACTTTA
>JAUEKU010000003.1:343598-356438 GCA_032274805.1 Gypsophila paniculata
CCCACCGCGAAGATGAGCATCTTTAACAGGCAAGTAACTCTTGACTAGCGCCTTGATGGCATATATCTGGTCAAATAAAGAAAAATAATATCGTCAACAGAACGATTTACAACATCCAAAAAGCAGCGACAACAGAGAAAAAGGTGGATCATTAAGAGAAAGATATGCAACACCAACGCGTCACTCACAAAATGATTTGTGGTCATCTAACATAAATCATCAAAATTGTGAAAAACCTTTTGAAAGAGCACTAACATAAGAGTATTTAAATGAAGCTAATAAGAACTCACTCCATAGCATTGTTATCTTCTAACATTGGTCCAAGATTATATAAAAATTGAGTTAGAAATGAGTTAATGACTTGATTGGTTAGTGGCTTGCTTTAGAAAACTAGACAGCTTCCAGTAAAAAGAGTTAAAAAGAAACGAGTAAGAAACAGTGATATCGGACAATAATAAAGAATCAGTCCAGAAAAATAAAAGTTGGAAGTTATTGACGAATCAGGAGTAGCAAGAAGTAATTATGAGAAAACGTAAATCAAAACATGTTGTCGTGGCAGTTATTATCTAAAGATAAAATTAGGTCCATAAATAACTAAATTGTAAACCAGTCAAGGAAGTTGTAATGGGACGAAGTCATCAAGTATTACAGTTCAGGATTGGCAACCTTTAACCGACAAAGTTGAGTCTGACCCTGCCAGCGTGGTTTTGCTTTATCTTGTCCCTTCTGCATGTAATACATAAATTTTAACAAGATAGACGCTGTATTCCAAATATAAAAGATAGCTGCCAATTACTAAAGTGGATCAACAAGATGCAAATGACATACATTACTTAGTTCCAAAATGTTGCTTTTAATAAAATTTACGATCTCACTTTCTCTGGTTTCAAAAACCGCCATTGCAGTCTGTGCAATGCATCCGAGTGATTGAAGTACAGTTGGTAGATGCGCCTTCTCCTCCATCATATCAACAAGCCTCTGCACAATCAGAATGGAGTTGCTAGAATATTCCAGTACAGATTTAAAGATTGGGTTGAAATCAAAAATAAGTTGCTTCTTTTTGGAGAACAAAGAGGTACAATCAAACCTTGCAAAGGACAGAGAGGGAACAAAGCCCATCATCCTTTGTTATAGCTGCAAGAGCATAAACAGCATACTTCGCCTGCCTTCTGGTACCTTCTATACACAATCTTTCGAGCATAAGATCTACAGAACTGCGATAATTGACAAGTTGTTACACAGGATATGAAACAAAATCGGCTTTAGATAGTGCAGAAAGCAGGAGTGAAACCTTGATGAGGCAGCCAGCTGTTCCCTAATAGTACCCCCTGCCCTCGCTAAGACATGCAGAATGCCTTCTTTTACAGTTTCATTGGCATCTTCAAGTAGGTGCAGCAAATCTTCTTCACTTCCAACAAGTAACAAGGGACTGTAGCTTGCTAGAATCTGGAAATAGCGAAACCAAATTATAACAGAAAAAAGAGCTATAAACAGGCAACTTCTGAAATTAAACTAAGGATAATGGTGGAGGACAGTTGTCTAGAATGTTAGAAGAAAGACAAAAAGATGAAAACTCGCGTGCTTCCTTTTGCCTGTACTGAAATCTTTCCTTCATTAACTTCCATCATAAGGGGGCAGGGTAGGTGCATTCTACAAACATGAAAATTAGGGCAGATGGCATAATTTCCACATTACGCGGAACCACAAGTCATGCAGCCTGCTGAAAGTAAACAAATGGGAGCACTACGACAAACTTAAACATAGAGCGAAAGAAGTCAGCCTGGATTCCCCCGCCCGCGACCAATGTACAAAATCGTTGACGGTACTGGAGTATGGGACAAATTTATGTACCGATATGGTAGGGTATGCTATCTCAGACTCATCAGCTGTCAAAACATTCTAAAGCTTATCTAAAAGGAACAAGAGGTGTGAGAGTTTACCACCAACATGTTGGCACATGACAAACAAGATTCTGGATTTTCTGCAGATTTTTGCAATGCCAATTCCAAAAGAATTTCTTTCACATGCTCTTTGCTGAATAGCATGTATGAACACTTCACAGAAAGCACATTCAGGAAATCAAAGAGGCGGTGCTTTTCACCAAGGATCTCAAGGAGCTCATCCTGCAGATAATACAGCAAAGCTAAAAATATATTTTGTCTCACATGCTTTATAGTTGAGCTTTTATTACAGGTGCACTTTTACACCAATACCCACTCGGGAGTGGGCGAAGTGTAGCGCAAATGAACACATCTTGAAATCCTCTATAGGACTTACCACTTACCAGGCCAATATTTTTTTATATGTGAAGATTTGGCAATGCTAAACTAAAACAATAAATACTCGACAATACAAGGATGATGAAACCAAAACAGGACCGATGACAAGTCAACTGACAAGACAAGTCGCAACAAACCACAAATGTGATTGCACCATTTGCATCATAGTTTGCTTCTGCAATCGCCACCCATGTTGTGATTTAATACCATGGTTTCAAATTTTTATGAATTCTGATTTACTAATTTATTTTCTTACTTACTTATAAAGCTTTATTGTGTTTTACCTCTTTTTTTTTTTTCCCTTCGATTGCTTACCTCGATCAAAGGTTTGAAATGAGATTCATGCCAGGCAACCTCAAATAATTGTAGACGTCCTATGAAGTTTGTTTCAGAGAGAGGGGGGTGGGGGAGAGGATGTCATGTGGATATTCATATACAAATTTGGCAGAGGAACCAGATTGCTTCTGACAGAATCTGCATATTTCCCAGTCTCTCAGAATACCTGATTAGCACGAGCTTGATGGAGGCTAGTAGTCGGATCCAGCAGAGTCAGTAAAATTCTCCATATATTAGCATCTTTTAATTGATCAAGAGCCAAAAATCCTTCCTCAGCCTTTGCAGGATCCACAAAAAACCTTGACATTACTCGAAACAAAAGGAGAACTTTTTTGTTATAGTCTGAAACATCAGTATCCTGTATTCACGAGAAGCAATCAGACCCAACAGATTATTACAGAGGCAAAGTATATGAAAGCCTAATAAATATGTGAGTAACTAATTACATGCTCCAAACCTTATATGTTTGCTTAAGAGACAGATACTTCTGCATCTCTTGCTGCAACCTACAATATAACGAAAAGCAATATATACATTACATTAATACATATATATATCAGAAGTAACTTGTAAGCTAAAAAGTTGTCATACATAAAAAAAAAATGATAAAGTTCAATTACATACCTTTGCTTCTGCTCCAAAATTTTCTCCAGGGCTTTAACCTCAACTTTGTCCAGTCCAGCCAAAATTCTTATCCAGTGACTCACTACATCCTTAACAGCAAACTCAGATGGAAACAGAGCTCCAGACAGGATAGGTTCGATTGCGTCTGACCTGCAAACAAAAGCAATCTTCTTACGCCAGTGGACAAGCTTGCATTGTGAGTGAAAGAGGGTAAGCATAGGAAGGTATCATAGTAGGCAAAAATCAACACAATGACGAACTTCCCATCAGCACATAGACATAATATTTTTGAATTTTCATAGTAGCAAAGTCATACGAACAACAAAACATGAAAAATGAGGCAGTTCAGAATTTAAATGAGGTTGAATTAAAAATTTAAAGAGCAAATTAGAATGAGCATGAAGTAGAAATATTGGGTCTTCCTCAAAAGCTTATTCACAAATCACGGTCTTACTAAACGTGGCATTTCTTGCTTTTTCGAAAAACAAAAATAAATTCTACGCTAGATAAGACTTCACAACGTAGAAAGCAAGGCCCCCACGAGAAATGAGTGTTCCACCACGACAAGAAGAGGCATAAAGTAATCCAGAAAGGCACATAATTAGATTTACCAAACACCACTCTTACATGGATGCCACAAGACACTTGTTCTCACAATTTCAATGTCCTAATTCAGACCATGGTACAAAAATATGCCACCTATGTGATGGAATTACGAATTCAGGGCTATCAACTGCCAAAACCTATATCTCAAAATATACCCATACTACAGCAGTACAGCGAGTATCTCATGGCTCGTACAAAATAGTTCTCTGAAAATTAAAATATCGGCAAACAAGCGAAAACAATGGTGTATTGGTGCATGTACTTGAAAAACTATCAACGAGAGAAAACACTGACTGCAAGCATGGGAAAGATACAAAATTGATGTACCCGTGTTTCAGTCTGATACTTTGTCAACAATAAACCTACATTTAATGATTTGGGCGAGTTTCCTTCCAGAACCATAGGATAATAACCCAATTTGAAGGACATTTGAGTAAGTTAACGTCCAACATCAACAATACCCTAGTGCATCAAAAGGCAAGGTAAGGGCAGTCGGACTACAAAGCTGTTTTTGAGTGACCCAGATGACCCATGATGAACTGACGAGAATTATGTTGTGATAATACTTTAAAGTGCTTATGTCTGCTTATGAGAATCAAAAAATTGAATAACAAAAATGATACTCCGTACCACATTAAAATTTGTAAGAAACTTCTACGGAACCTAAAAGCAGGACAATATAAGTATATAACTATCCACCAAGAGTCCCTTTTCTCAGACATGCTATTTTCATTGAGAACTTAATGTTAAACTATTCAGCAAAAAGAGTAATCATGAAGCCTTCGTCCAAGAGAATTACTAGGTCATGGGCTTCATGGCATTATACTAGGTTTTCACGACTTATGGAACATCCTAAATCCTAATCGAAATTTCCAGAGATTGAATAGTCAAAAGTTAGATATCGGATAGATTATAGCACCAAAGCAATAGGGAAAAAAGCATTAAAAAATATTGTTTCTACAACTTACCGGAAATCTTTATCATAGAAGCATCTAAAGATCTTCCCAGGTATCCAGTCATATTCACTGGCACAGCCTTCCTTGCTTTTAACGCAGTAAAGCCTATAAATCTCAGCAAGTCTATCCAGAGTGTATTTCTTGACGAGTGGCTGCCAAAGTAAAACTTGTTTAGAGAAAAGTACCAGATAAAATATGATGGGAATTATGCAAAGGGCAGGGTCTTTACGGATTTGTCACGGAGACGTTCTGCAACAAGTCTTGTGGTTTCAACTTGAACAGAACTTAGATTGTAACAAGCTACATCACAGACTACTGCAACAACTTGCTTTCGCACATTTTCATCATAGTCCAAGAGCCGATCACAGAGTGCAGCTGCAGAATTTGCAAGAAACACATCACTTAACCATACTTCAGAAAGTAGATATCAGAAGAAACCAAACTTATCATCCTTTACCAAAAATTTGTGCAGCCTCGGGCCTTGAGGGATTTGAAAGAAGACATTTTTTCACAAAGTCAAGTACAGTCATCCGCACTTCAACCTCTCGGTCTGTTAACCTCTTCAGAAACTCCACAAATATACACTGAAAAGCTTCAGGGATGACAGAGCCAGGAACTGCAAAGAGCTCACCAACCAGATTAACTGCTCTGATGCGAGCTTCTGACTGGTCATTCTGTGAGCAAGCAGAACCAATTTTAGCTTATTCTAAAGCAGTTAAGAACAAGATATAAGCAATACAACCAAGGGACTGGTGATATTTGTGTTAGAAGTTTTAACAGAATCAATGACATTATTGGATTTGAATACAAAAGTCCAGAAGTCAGTAGTTACCAATAGTTCCCCTGTTAAGTATGGGATAACTCCTGACAAAATCTCGGGTGAACAGCAGTACAGATCATATATGACACCATGGTAGTCAATATGACAATTTGAAGGACCATCCTCAGACATTGATGATATAAGGAACTGCTTGACAACAGGCTCAAGTTTAGCAGCACAGCTTTGGATAACATTCATGGCAAGCTTCCTTGAAGCCTCACTAACGTCCTATGTACCAATACAGCAAAATGTATCGATTAAAATACATCAAGAAAATGATAGCACAAGCCTCCTTGCAGCCTCAGGAGTATGCACCAAGAAAATGACAAAATACATAAATACGAATGTAATCAGAAAATGAGATGAGAACTCCGCCAACTGAAGATGCAAGTTGGAGAAGATGCACTCACTTTCTTATTATGTCCCAACGTTGAAAGCAAAATAAGTAGCAAGTCTTCACTAATATCCTCACTTTCATCCAAAAGAACAAACATGATTGTTTCCATTGCCGTCAAAACATTCTCAGGGTGATCATCTCTGCAATGATAACAATTAACAAATCAAGTTTCTTAATATGCTGCAGAAAAATAGTCCTCACATTTTGGCACTTACAACTACAAAATTCTCGCTTCTTTTTTTGACACCTTACATTTTAGCACATATAGTTATTTTCAAATACCAGCAAAGTCAATAACAGGTCACCAGGATCATCGTGTAGGAGAGAAACAAAGGTTTGCTTGCAAACAAAGAGATAGTACTTTTCTTAAATAAACGAAGTACTCCGTATTAAATTTATCTTATACTCGTATGTCAAAGGGGCTGTGCCTTGTGCGGTCCTTCAAAGATTAGCGTGCGCAGAAGGTCAATTTATAAGTAAAGCAACTGCAGATGGCTACTGTAAATACTGTGTTAAGGATGTCTTCAGACAAAGCAAGGGTGGGTATGGGCTCCCTTACACTTGCGGTCACCAATCGTAAATTACAGCCACACAAACCTCACTATCCACCATGGGTAAAAGTTCTCAAAACCACATCAGCCCCAACAGGTATAGATTTGAACCGACCTGTGACCTGCCCTACCTTATCCATCTTACACATGACCTTATCCACTAGTATTCTATTACTCAAAAATGAATCACTCAAAACTAAATTAAACTTTTGAGTTGCTCCACGATTAAGGATTTTGTTAATTTTTTTACAACTTTGTGACAAGCAAGGAGTACGAAGTGGGTATGACCTAAAAGGCTAAAATCCAACCCACCCTACCGCTCATGACCTGGATAATTTATGCCCACATACTTGTGCCACAAGCCCACAACCGTCAAAATATTACTCATACCCACTCCAACTGAGCCACACACCAGTTTTATCCAACCTATTAGTATCCTTGTTATGTCATTGAATAAATCTTATTATAAACAAGCAATTGATTGATAGAGATGTTCAGTGAGCATACCTTGCAACAGCAAAAAAGGTCCTGAACAGCTCATTTACTAGATCATCACATTCAAGATCTAGCATCACAACGCATGACCTGTATCTAGCAAGTGTCTCCAAAATAATTACTCGCTTACCAAATGCTGACCCACTTATCTCATTTAAACCACTAAAAGTAGCAACAATCAAACCGAACACATCCTGCAAAGATGGAAAGTGTCACGTACGTAGTGAGATACTTAGATCTTGGCAATAGTTTAACTATAATAACTGAACAGTTATGAAACTAATTAAAAAGAAAAAAGAAAGCTTTTAGCCCATATCAGATTATCAGGCATACCTTAAGGATATCATCACTGTATGGTGCTTCAGGGGCAGTAATACGGGTGATCTCACATAGACATGATGCAACTATAAGTTTAACATCATTGTCTTGGTGTTTCAGCAAATCTGGTTTGACAATCGCCTTCAAGAACGGTTGCATTGATTCCAAAACTGAAGCTGAAGGAGACTGGTCCACATCCGAAAGAATAGTAATGGCTTGCTGATCAGCGAAAAGAAAGTAAGTTTAGAGTTATCAAGAGTCCACCATCTTGGTCACATTGAACCATCAGGCAAATAATAAGACAGCATGGCTAATAAGTTAATCCTACAGATCATGTATACACGAGGTTCGAAGAATCGACAGTACCCATGACGGGAAGCTAGAAAGTGAACAATACTGATCAGACAGAATTACGCAGCTACATTCTAACAACGTATATACACATATACTCGTTTCTTTCTTCACCCTAGCAGAGAAGCACCGCAGAATTTGACTTGCCTTTTAGTTGGTAAAAATAATGGAAACCAATTATACACTAATGAGATAGACATGTGGAGACAGTATAGCTCAATCCTAGTACAATTACTAGTAGGCCAAAAAATTCATAGGAAACGCAGAACTGAGATTAGCAGAAAAAGCAGCGGTTGGCCTTAGCTTAATAAGTAGTAGTAGGACCAAAATATACTGTCACCAGGGGGAGTATTCTCATGGATGTAAAAATGAGAACGAAGCGAAAAGCTGTGTTGAGTGGGGCTTGTAACATACTCTATCCATTGCACATTGAACTCATTTAGCCTCACTTTCCTTTTATGAAATTTTCCCTCAATTAGCGCCATTTCTAAATATAACAACTTTTAATGATCGAAAGATCTTTTTACGCTTACCAAATCATTGATTTTACTAAAAAAATATCACACTCAATTCTTTACCGTAGACCCAATCATTTTGAAATTACCACTTAACCCTTACTTTTTCACCTGTTTCTTTAAAACCGAGCTCAGCCCAACCCCAATAGAGCGAGTGAGTAATAAATAAAGGAGTCATAAAGGACACTTGCTGGCAGCGGTATGCTTCCCAAGCAAGTTTGGGCATGGGATACAGAAACAGGCGGTCAGTCAGCTTGGTAGCAAATACAAGATGTAGTGAAGACAAGGAAGCGTAAATGGACAAAGTAATAAGAAGCGAAGAAGGTAATTAAGTAAGGGGCAATTGTAATTACTCCATGCGTTCCGGTCATCTAGGGTGTAACCTTTCCTTTTATGGTAGCTTTTATTACACCAATATAGCACCTAAGGATAGAAGTGTCTATTATAGGGCTTTCTTCGTATTAACGTCAAAATGAAAGGTAAACAAAGGAGTGGAACGGAAGGAGTAATAAGAAGTGGAGAAGGTAATAAGAAGGGGCAATCGTAGAATTGTACTCTCTCCGTTCCCTTCATTTGTCTACCTATTCTATTATACCAATTGTCCAAACTTTAACCCTATTCCTGTTCACGTACCGCATCCTCTTTCACCAATTTTCTTGGGGGTGTTGTGCCAAAATAAAAGGTAAACAAATAAGCGAAAGCGAGAGAGTACATACAAATAAAAAAAAAAAAGAAAGGGGAGATGTAACAATTGCAAAGAGAAGATAGAGAAGAAGGGGGAAGGAAGAGAGTTGGGGGGGAACCCTAAAATAAAAACAAATAGTCTGAAAGACCCTACTAACTAAAATTGAAACAAAATCTAAATAACAAGTACTAAAAATAAGTGTATAGTGAGACCGTCTCGTGTCGTGTGGTGTGAAAGAAAGAAGGGAAGGGAAGGGAAGGGAACCTTGAGGAGTTTGAGGAGAGAGTCTTTGGAAGGAGGAGGTGGGTCGAGCTTGGATCCAAGTTCATGGAGCTGCTCCTCCACACCACCACCACCCATCTTTCTTGTGTTTCTTGAGCTGCTTTCTTCCTTCCTTCCAATTTAAGAAGCACGCTGACTGAGTGTATAACTGTATATATCAATATATGTGTGTGTGTGTGTGTCTCAGATTCAATCCCTTCCTTCTTCCCCAAACGTTTTTCCCTCTTTCAAACTCCCCCCTCTTTTTTTTTTCGTTTTTTTCCTTTTTTTTTTTTTGGTATTTTTCCTACTACTCTCTAGTCTCTACTCCCCCGACTATTTTACCCTCTTTATGTTCTTGTCTCTTTTCTTTCCGGGTCCTTGAATAAATTACGGTTGTTCCTTCACTTCCTTGTGACACACTCGTATTTTTTCAAATTCTAACGGGTGGTATTTCTAAAGTTAGCAAAAAATTTAATGAAATATCTCGACTACTAAAATCTATATAAAATATAAAAAAAAAATCTTGAGAATAAAGTCGAAAAGTTAGTGAAACATATTAAGTTAATTAAATATCACGACTACTAAAATCTATATAAAATATAAAAAAGAAATCTTGAAAATAAAGTTGAAAAGTTAGTGAAACATATGGGATGTGCTGTATACAGTCGACCTTTTTTTAACTAATTATACTTAACGAAATTAATATTGTAATTAATATTTTAGTTTTATACATTAATTTGAGACGTTTAAAGTTGGTATTTTTATTATTTGAATTTTTAGGACCGAACCGAAAAATTTGATACAGTCGACATTTTTATTTACTAATGACAATTAACAAAATTAATTTTTTAATTAATTTTTTTATTTTTAATATCATTTAACAATTGCAAAATTAAAAAAAATTTATTTTTAAAATTTCTAAAAAGCGAACCGAAAAAAAAATAGAAGTAAAGAGAATTGAACCTATTATCTCTAAGATAAAATTCATTGACCCTCCCACTATGCCAGAAATGTTCTTTTGATTTTTTTTATACATTTTAATTATACTTATTCTTAAAAAAAAAATATTAGTATAAATATTAGGGTTGTTTATTTAATAGTTTCCTTTATTTAATTTGAAAAGTGCTTTGACTTTTTGATAGTCAAAATTTATGTTACACGCTGCTAAGTTTAAGTAGTATAAATATTAAGGTTGTTTATACTTTTCTGAATAAATAAATCATTAGAACTACATTTACTCATATTTAATTTTTAAAAATTACTTAAGAGCAAAAAATTTATAGTAACATTGGTTTTAGACTAGAAAATCACACCATATCTTGACAAAAGATATATCCCAACGGTACTAGGCTCAAAGTATATTACTATGTAAGTGATTTTTAGATATTGATGTATAGTTTGGAAGCGAGATTGTATCCATTTTTTTTCTAAAGAAAGGTCCTTTTATATAACTATACGCATATGATTTATGTCATATGATATAAAAATAATTACAAATTGTTGTACTGCTTAATTTATTTTATAATAAATTTTAAACAAATACCGAGTATATATTTTTAACAACAGTCAGAAAAAAGGACGTCAAACGTGAAAAATATAAAAGATGAAAGAGATGAACATAACAAGATTAATAATCTTGTGTTTAAACTTTGTTGATCGCAGTAGTTGTTTTTGTATTTATCGCTTTTCTCATATGGTATATATTATCATCATTGTAAGTGATGTTTGACATTTAATTAATGATACTTTTACTCTTTGTCAAACATGAAAGTACAATATATTTTGCAAAAATACATATAATCGACACTAAATATTAATAATAGCACAATTATAGAAATAATGATTATAATATCTCTGCATTACGAAGCACCACACGTCCACACTTAACTATTTATCAAAAATTATCACCTTATTAAGTTACATGTTACAATATAAAAAAAATCATATAACATAAAATAGAAAAGGAAAATTGTTCAAAACTATTAATGATTCATTTTAACCATTTTAATTTATTTTTTAACTTTTAAAACAGCAAATTTGAGTCAAATTATATCATTTTTTTAAAACAAAAAAAAATGTACACTTATTATTAGTATGGCCTACATGTATAATAATTAATAATTATCCATTTTGTCTATTTAAGTGTACCTTAATAAGTATATAAAAGTAAGACTAAGGCACACAAAAAATTAAAATTAATTATATAGTGGAAGGAATCAAATAATAATTATATCACTCTAAATTATATATAACCTTAATTACTTTTAAAATTTTCACATTATTGCAAATGTAATATTAAAATTATTGATCAGTATATATTTTGTAGACTTAATTTTTCACTTTCAGACTCTTTATTGTAACATGTTAACTAATTAAACGAAATGATATTTATCATAATTACCAAATTACATGCATGGATTTAATTTTTTATTTTTATTTTTGGTGTCTATTTATATTTTTATTAAGAAATAGATCCCATACCACATTTATTATCATATAAGTGCCAAATCTAAAATTATTCACAAATTTATTTTGACCAACTTTTTTTTTGTTTTTTTATAGGTGATAAGGAGTTCACTTATATTAATAAATTGCGAAGAATGTATTTCAAGCATAAATATCAATTTTAAGATATCACTTCTAATGAATAATGATGATAAATGTGTTGATAAATTTTTTATTCTTATAAATGATTTTGTAATAATAAATAAAAATTAAAACTTAGTAAATTTTTGTATTTTAAACAGCATAAATTTTCTTTTGATAGTGATAAAAAGTTCACTCATATTAATAAATTATAAAAATTTAACCATAAATATTAATTCTAATATATCAGTTATATTTTACGATATCATTTATGATGAATAGAAGTTATAAATATGTTGATAAATTTTAGTCTTTTTAAAATATTTTGTAATAATAAAGGAAAATTGAAACCTTGTAAGTATTGAATTTAGGTCAATCAACATGTTCGTTCATACTATCACCTTGACTCTACAATACTTCACAAAAATAATTTAACGTTTGTTATAAATAATAAAATAATAAAAAAAGGTGTGCATGTATTTTCACAATATACAGATGTAAATATACTTTCTCATGTATAGCACAAATTTTCAAGTAAAATTGTTGTACACGTACGACAGATTGATTATGACTAAAATGTGAACACTATAATTGTTATTGTAACTATTTTGCGTAAATTATGACCCAATTATAAACCTCTAAAAGTGGTTACATATTAATCAATAATTGTCATAACAAGCGTTATAATTATCATATTTTAGTTTCAATTAAACCTTTCACGCATACAACAATCTGTGAGAAAAAATTATCTTTTTCATATCGATATTTCATTCTAAACCTGTAACACCCCGAATTCTCAAACTCGGGATGTCACATTATGTGTAACATAAATCGTGGATCAAGATAACAAAAGGGATCTTTATTAAATTAAATATCGTCTTACAAAAGAATTGATAATAATATTCTTGCGGAAGCGGTAAATAATAAAACAGCGGAAATAACAGCGGAATGCAATTTAGGCGACATCGTCCCTTCCATGTTTCCCCTTCAAGCAATCACTAAACCTGCATAGAACCTGCTCCTCATTTGGATCATCACAGGCCCACCGAATAGGGTG
>JAUEKU010000003.1:395282-406755 GCA_032274805.1 Gypsophila paniculata
ACCTCTATATATGATAATCAAATGTTTGTCAAAATGAAGCCCTCAAAAAATGGAGGCCATCTTCCGTCGATCACGTTGCCCCCTATGTTAGACGCCCCTGATAATATATACCAAAATCAGCTTCCAAATAAAAAATTTCGAGATAACGTTAGGCAAATGAAATGTTACTTTCACAATTGTATATATTTTATAATAACAAATGAACATAATCAAATTGTGTAATTTTTAACATAGATAGTAGCTTCTGAATTGGTTTATATTTAGAATTATGAATCGGAATATAGTTTATTTAGAATTAAACATTACTGTTTTCTCAATTTTGCTAGCGCACACAAATGTGTCGTCTTTTTCCATGAAGTCTAGGGAGTGGATGTAAATAGTTCAATCTATATCGATATATTGTAATTTCCAAACTTTTGCTATTATAGTTTGATTATTATTTGTGAACAGTTTCAAATATAATTCAAATGAGCTTATTCCATGCTAGTCAATTTTGGGAATAAAGCTTTATTATTATTATTATTATTATCATCATCATTATTATTATTATTATTATTATTATTTGGTCTCACAAATAAAACGTCACAATTTAATATATTATCATCTTTTAAAAATACGCAACCGTCCTTAACCATTATCTTTGAGTTTCGATCTTGCGCATGGCATGTCGGACTGATTGACCTATAAGAATCAATAAGGCAAGGAGGAAACTGATTGAATACTCAACTAATCTCCTACTTCATGCCATTGATTGATACTCGTGACTTCTTTGAATCTTTAAGAGGCATGAGAATCTTGTTATGTGTTACTCCTTACAAAGTCTTAATAAGTTACACACCAAACAAATAAAATAAACGTAAAATAATGAAATAATGTTCATCGGGTCATAACATAAGCAACAACAATACTCAAGTAGTGTTATAATAATGCATCTAGAATCAAAAAGACGTGCGTGCATGTATGCATGTGTGGGACCATTCAAATTCTAGAATTAAAAAAAAAAAAAAAAAAAAAAAAAAAAAGTATATTGGATACTTGTTCTTTATCATAACAAGTTTATTTGCTCACGTTTTCATTAAATGTGTTTTGATTTTGCATAGGAAAAAATTGCACATTATTGTTGTACAAGCTAAGAACATAATTAGGAAAGAAAAGGTAATGTAATGTGTTTTTTTTGTTGTTTTATCGCACTTTTATGAATGATCATATTATGATTTTTTATTCGTGTCATTTCTGATGAGATTATATCCTGTCACGGTATATTTTAGTGTTCTAATGGAGCATTTTGTTTATGATTTTTGTTTGCATTGACATACTTATTTTTCGGTTAGGTCCTTAAAAGTTGTAACCTTTTAAGACTATTTGTTAGCATTTGTGTTTTACTTCTGCCTTCATTTTAAGGCTTTTAGCCGAAAGTAAAGAAATAATTGTTACATTGAAAACAATCACATATGTGCGACATGTACTCCGTACAATTTAATAGTATGCTTGAGTAATTGGCAACTACAACCGATATCATCATTCATCATGCTTCGATAATAGTATGATAGCGTCACTATGATAATCACCGACATCTGCGAAACAAAACGTTAAATTCTATATTAGTTATGCTCCCTCGATCTCAATCAATAGTTATCAATTAGGTTTTGCTTATAAAGGACATAGGATTATTCATAAATAATCATGTATTCATATGTAATCATGTAAGCTGATGACAAAAACTGTGTGCAGAAAACTCTGAAAACACAGCAAGGAAATGGATGAAAAAAATGAAGCAAAATTGGTGGTTGCGGTCGCCTTAACAGGAAGCCGAAAAGGCAAGTACATTCTGAAATGGGCAATGGACCAATTCCTACCCGAAGGCTATGTCAAGTTCCTGATCTTCCATGTTTACCCCAAAATTACTTTCGTCCCTACACCGCGTGAGTCTCTACACTTAACTACGATATATCCACCATTTTATGTTTTGTCGTTTGATTACGTTGTTTTTCAAATGCTCAATTTAATCCCGATTCGAGTAAGACAAAATTACAATATTGAGACCAGTAATTAAGCTAGATTAGTCAGCCATTGGCTATTCAAGTGCTCTAGGGCCTTTTTGATAGCTATGCAATTTAGCATTAGACTAAACTAGTATGATAGCTATTCAAGTGCTCTACAGAATGAAAAAAGTAGCTCGGGATTGTTCCAATAATATATTCACCTCCTAACCTTGAGAATTTGCTAGGAAAAGAATGCTCCCCCCACCGAACTCCTCAAACCAAACTAAACTAGTATGCATGGCTCAATCGTTGTATTTAGCGCGATCTTGAAAATCTGGAGTTAACCTAAACATACTCTAAAAAGAAAATCACTAAACTTAGAGGTTTGTTTTGGTTATGCAATGATGAATGTGTCGTCCTAAAATATTAATCTATACCGCAAAGGCACCTGCCCGTTGCAAGGTAATATGGGTCAAATTTACAGAGTCATACACGTGCAAAAAACATACACAAACCGATTGTGGGTGACCAAAAAAATGAAAACTGCAGTGAAAAAGGAAGCCGATTAAGTACCTTATCCATGTCGCGTGGAATGTCTTCTATGAAGTCTAGTTGTTTCAGATCAACTGATCAGCAGTTTGCCGACTGATTTCAGTTGGAGCTTGGATACCTATAACAGAAGCACGAGATGATATAGCCAATAATTTCAGACGGGAAATTGAGTGGAAAAAAAAGAAGGCACTTCTTTCTTACCAGAAAAGCTTGATATCACAAAAGGTCGTTACAGAACTGATAGAAGAGGTAAAAACATCTGGTTTTGCTCTGGTTATGAGTTATTTCTTACGACTGTGATGCTTGCAGGTAGAATCAGATGTTGTAGTACTTGAATCCGATGATATAGCCATGGCACTGAGCTCGGAGGTTGATAAACATTCAATTAGACATCTCGTTATTGGGTCTTCAACGTCAAGTACCACCTTCTCATGGTAACTAACACGACCATCGATATTTTCAATAATTCTTCAGAAAATGAGGTTGTGCCACACGGTGGTATTGAACTCACTATCATCATCACCGCACGGAATCCTATATAAATACAATAAAACACTAAAATTGTGTTGATATAATATTCTACGTGGATATGATGGTACTGAAACTAAGTACCACGTGATGCCAGCTCTATTTCCTTTGATCTGCACTATGTACGCTTAGCTGCCCAGGCATGCTTGCTTTTGTAGGAAAAACCTGTCAGCAAGCAAGACGGTAGATAGTAATTTATCAGGAGTTATTTCAGAAAAAGCTCCAAGATTTTGTTCAGTTTATGTTGTCGCTGACGGAAAGCTTCAGAACTTGCGTCCATCAGAGTCGAAACCAAGTGTGATCTCTGTACACAACACAAACGATTCTTCAAACACATATACAGAAAGTTCTTCACCAACATTAGGTGACTTCCCCACTTATGTGAAAAATACCAAAAACCTTAAATTTATCCCATGCATCATCCTAGCTTTCATCTTACCTTCTTGAATCTTCAGACGTGGCTGTCACTGCAGGAAGTACGTTGAAGACCAGACAGGATGGCAACCCACACCCAGGTGCAAAATCAACTACCAACGGTCACAAACCCAGATCATTAGACTCTCAGCCAAACATATTAGGTGCCCCGAGCAGAATCACGGAGTCAGTAGAAGCAACCCATTTTACATTTCAGGGTACAAATGCAAGCTTTGGGAATTACAGTGCTATTAATCAGAGTTACAGCAGCGGCGATTCTGGATCATGGGTTTCGGACAGAACATCCTCTGGAGGGTCATTTGTGGGGTCTACACCAGCAGGGTCTAGTGTGAGCATTCCAATGAGTGGATCTTTTACGACCATTCCACCCACAGAGTCTTCTGTGAGCACTCCGTTTGGAGGATCTTTTACAGGGACTCCACCCACAGGGTCTTATGTTGGCACTTCTCCTGGCGCCTCTTTTACAGGGACGCCACCTGGATCATTTGTGGCATCCGCAGGTTTTTTAGCTGGTACTCCAGCCCAACACCAATCAGCTGCAGCTTCTTCCCAAAACCAGGTAAAGCAGCTAATAACATTTTATTTTGGTGAATGATTATGTAAAGAGGCTTTGTCTCTAATGCTCTTCCGATGAATTCTAACAATCTGCAGGCTTATGAGCTCAAAAGGCTGAGGATGGAACTAAAACACGTCGAGAAAATGTATGAGCTGGCTCAAACTAGTAATGTCGATGAAAAGGTAAGCAAACAACTCTCATGCTCCTTTCTGAATATACCAGGCAGAATTTAGGGAGAGCCCTAGGCTGAATCAGGATTGTGTACCACAATGTCGTTCCTAAGAAACTGGTATTGTCAGTTTCTTGTGAAGCTTTTTTCAGGATAAAAATACCAAATAAAAGAACAGAAAACTAAACCAAACCCGACAAAGTACAAACAATGATGTAGTTTAGGAGTAAAAGAGCTCGAGAGCTTGATTCAGTTCATGTTTTTTACTATTGTAGCTCCTCTTTCCAATTAACCAGCTAAATACTCTGAGCAAGGAGCTGGAAGCAGCATTAACACTGGAAGAGGAAAAAGCTAAAGAAAAAGAAAACGCGAAAAAGAACAAGCTCAAAGCTGGTCAAAGTGAGCAAGTACAATCAGGCAAAAAGACAGAAGAGGGAGAGAATAAACTTAAACAGCTGCTTGCAAATCCAATTGCTCAATGCCAGAAGTTCAATTGGAACGAGATCATGGAAGCCACCTCATCCTTATCTGAAGAATTCAAGATTGGGAGTGGTGCTTTCGGAACTGTGTTCAAGTGTAAGTTGCATCACACGACAGCCGCTGTGAAGGTGCTCCACTCCAAAGACACTGTCACAAATAAGCAATTCCTACAGGAGGTATGACAACAAATCTTATAAGTGCCACACATTTAGTAACGGCAATCTATGTTAATTATGCTCGGATACAAGTATCGGACAATGGTGCATGTCATAGTCATTAGTGACAACTATTTTGCAAAAGCCTACAATAAAGAGTTAAAGCAGCATTAGTGACAATATTATTCCCTTGTTTATCCATTTTTCTCTATCCAAGCCAATTCGAAATCATTCAAGCATTTAAAAGATATGGACCATTCCTCCTTCATTTCCCCTCAAAAGTTCTCTTAATATCATATCTATACATGCGTCGGTGTTATGAACAATTAGCTTCTACAGTTACCTGAATCTGGCATTCCCATTTAACAGTTGGAAATCCTGAGCACTATTCGCCACCCACACTTGCTGCTACTGCTAGGAGCGGTTCCAGAAGAGAGTTGCCTAGTATACGAGTACATGGAGAATGGCAGCCTTGAAGATAGGTTATTCCGAAAGGACAATTGTCCTCCTCTTCCATGGTATGAGAGGGTCAGGATTACTTGGGAAGTTGCAAGTGCTCTAGCGTTTCTCCACAGCACAAAGCCAAAACCTATTATTCACCGCGACCTGAAGCCAGCAAACATCTTGCTTGATCAACACTTAGTCAGCAAGATTGGAGATGCCGGGCTTGGGACAACAATGAATGTTGAGCCAAGTGAAAAGTCCCTCAGGACCTTGTACAAAGAAACTAGCCCAGTTGGTACACTCTGTTACATTGATCCCGAGTACCAAAGGACTGGCAGGGTTTCAACCAAGTCCGACGTATATGCATTAGGGGTGGTGATCTTACAATTGCTAACAGCAAAACCTGCTGTGGGCATATCCTATCTGATCGAAGATGCGGTCGACGAAGGTACATTGATAGAAGTCTTGGATAAAGAAGCAGGAATATGGCCAGATGAGGAGGCACTTGCACTGGCTAAATTAGGACTGCAGTGTTCTGAGCTCAGGGGTAGAGATCGGCCTGACCTAAGGGAAGTTGTTCTTCCCGCTCTAGAGAGACTGAAAGAAGTGGCGGACAAGGCCCGGGAACAGGCTGCCAGTGCGCCAGCAGCACTGCCAGTTCACTTCATTTGTCCTATACGCAAGGTAGAGTACATCTTTTCTCACTCTTTATTTCCCTTCAGGAATTTGTTTTGGGTCCCATTTCCATAAATAGGAGTCAAAACTGACCCAAATGTCTATATATATGACTAGACTCGTCAAAAACTGACCTAATTTTCTATGAATATGACTACAACTCTACAAGTGTCAAAAACTATCTCGTTCGTCTATGACCTAATTTTTTTATGAAAATGACCTTTATTCTCCAGTAGTTTTCTCAATATTCGAGATACTAAATACAGAACTCGTAACTTTTGTGCTTGATCTCCATAGGTTGTCATGGAGGACCCCTACGTGGCTGCAGATGGCTACACCTATGACAGGGAAGCAATAGAGCAGTGGCTAGCAGAAAACAACACATCACCAACCACGAGCCAACCTCTTCCTCACAAGTTTATAATGCCCAACTACACACTTCTTGAGGCTATAAAACAATGGAAATCCAAGCAGCTCCCCAAGTGATAGCCTACATATCAGAGGGACGGCCACAAATGACCAATTTTGCCTCTATATTGCTTTTGGTTTTTGTTTGTCCCGAATTTGAGGAGCGTTGCGTGTTTGCAACCTTGGGCTTTTTTCACTAGGATCCTACATATTGGTCCAGAAAGAGTAAGATAGTGAATTCTTATTGATTGGCACCCTTTGTGCTTCTATATCAGAGGAGAAAATATGATTACCTTGATCCATTTTAAATAGAATAAAAACATCATTCTTCCCATTAGGCCATTATAAATTACTCGTAATTCTATTCCAAATTGGTTTGCCTCATATTAATCACTTTGTACAAAAGAAAGCAAATTATAAAGGGAAAATTAATAAAAACTCCGAACTTCAAAAACCTCATAACACACAAGTCTAGATATGTAGGCAAGTTACGAAAGAGAAGTCAATACCTTTGTCAAGTCTTCAATTTGGTGAAACAGTGTTTTCATATGATTTTTGAGAGAATCAGCAACATAAACTATCCTGCATATGATGGGAATTAAAACAATAAGACATAATAAACTATTCTACTGACTATAATTATGACTGTCTAGAGAGTCTACCAAGAAGCTTCATTAAGATTGTCGATATTAAAGGTTGATCTTGACCCCTCACTTACAAGATGCTAAGTTGCTGGCTACTGAGTATAGATTTCTCAATTTGGATCTCATACAAGCGAAATAATCATAATCTGGCTCACCAGCATTTTGACATACAGCTTAATTCATACAAATGAAATTCAAAAATACGCATTTGGTTAGAAAGAAATTACCATGCAAGGAAGATTCTCGGGGTACTGCAATCAGTAGCTTTTTCGATGATGTAAGCGTCGAGGAGATATTCTAGTTGACATTGAGATACTTTCTAGTATAACAACTCAGCGTATCGTGAGATGACAAAGCTGCATTACTCATCGATTTCTGACAAAATATACAACAAGTAAATACCATGTAACAGAGTTGGGGACAAAGCCATTATTAAGCCCTCTATATAGCAGCACCAACGCTTCCTTACGCCTGTCAAGCTTACAGTGCCAACTAATCAATGTGTTGTAGGTTACAGGATCTGGGAGTACTTTTTCTACTTGTAACCTCTCATAGAGGCTAACTGCCTCTTCAATACGTTCCATCTTGCACAAACCATTAATGAGGGTATTATAAGTGACGATATCTGGAGTCAAAGATCTATAAGGCATTTCTCTGAAAAAGTCAAGTGCACTTTGAACTTTTTGTGCTGTGCAAAGGCCATTGATCAATATATTGGATGTAATAATGCTGAGCTTGATTCCTTTCCTGCCCATTTCTTCAAATAAACCCAAAGCTTTATCCACATCGCCACTTTGACAAAGCGCCTTAATCAAGCCGTTGTAAGTGATTTCATCAAGAGGTAATCCTCGGAATATCATATCATTGACAAGCTTTAGGGCTTCTTCTCTTTCACCCCTCCTTAAATGAGCATGTATTAATGTATTGTATGTAACTGAGTTGGCAATCACTCCTTCCAGTAACATATCCTTGAACAATCGCAAAGCCGCCTCCATTTTGTCAGCTCTGCATAGCCCATATATCAAAGAATTGAATGTATATATGTCAGGTTTACATCCATGGCTCGACATTTCTTTATATATTCCCAATGCCTCTTCGACCTTCCCTATCTTGAAAAAGGCGCATATAAAGTTATTGTATCCTACAGTGCTAAGTTTAAGGCCTCTTTCTGACATCTGACTCACGATAAACATGGCTTCATCAATTTTTCCTTTCTTACAAAAGCCATCAATCAAAATAGTATAGGTAGTTACATTTGGTTTACATCCACTATGTTCCATCTCTACCAAGAGGTCTTGAGCGGAATCTAGAGAGCCTTCCTTGCACAGGCCACGGATTAGTATGTTATAGGTGTATAAATCTGGTTGAGAACTAGGACCAACCATGCTTTCTTGCACAAGACTCTTGGCTTCATCAAGCTTCCCAATACCAACATACCCATTAATCAAGGTATTGAACATCACGACATTTGGCTCAGGAACCTTTGTCAACAAAGCTCTTGCTTCATTGACCTGTCCTACTTTACATAGACTTTGCATCAAAAATCCATAAGTTATAGCATTAGGGGCAAAACCCCGAGTAAGCATCCGATCGACCAACTTAGCTGCCTCATGAATACGATCACTTTTACAAAGACCACGTATAACAGAATTGAATGTTTCCACATCGGGGACACAGCTCATCAACAACATCTCTTCCAATAGGGTCATCGCATCATTGACTCTAGCAATCTTAGATAGGGCAAAAATCAGAGTTTGATAAATGATTGCATTAGGGACACAACCATACTTGTTCATGTCCTTAAGAAGAGACCATGCATTGTCCACCTCATTAACCTTACAAAGCGCTTTCATCACGATCCCAAAAGTATACACAGTTGGGGATACACCCCTATTCAACATATCGTAAAACACATTTGGTGCAACCTGATGACAGTTTCCAGACACCAAAACTTCCAGCACTACATTGTATGACTTAAAACCTGGCTCAAATCCATACACATTTCTCATATCCAACAACAATCTAGTTGCTTGACCAGGCAACTCAGCCTTCCCATAATACCTCATTATCAGCATAAAGAGGGATTCTCTAAAAACGATCCCTTCCTCTTTCATTTGCAACAATAACCTATCTATTTCCTTAAACTCTTGAGCAGCACCATGCTTATCAATCAAAGCATAATACACGTCAAACGAATGCGAATACCCTTTTTGGGTACCGGCCAACTCGAAGAGCTCCTTTGAAGTGGGCAAATCAATTGGCAACTTAAGCAATTTACATAATCGATAAGGTGTCAGGAAATGAAAGGAATTCTGAAGGTCTTCAATGTCATAGGGTTTAAGCAACTTCTCCCATTCATTACTACCACTCTTCGAAGGCTGAATCGTAACTGACGTTTGGTTTGCATGTTCTGTCACCTTCTCCTCTATTAACGGAACTTTAAGAACCTTCATGTTAACCCCCTGCTTTCTGTGAGCACAAACGATATGATCAAAATGGTAAGCAGGTATTAGGGACTAACTAAACTTAAAAATGGTCGGTGAAAGACTAAGACAGGACCGAAAACAGTAAAAATAATTGGCTTAGTTAGAATCCATTTTCCTGACATCATCCACTCTAGTACACTACCTGAAATCCTTCCAAACACGATTTAAAGGAACTTACATATCTCGAAGTGTTTGGTCGAGAGCCTTCTTTAACGACATAATGCACCTTTGCGAGCATCAACCACAACTGCAAAATATAATGAGCTTAGTTTGAGGCTTTGAGCAAGAGTAACTCCTACACGTTAGAACTCCGGTGAGTCACGTGTCAAAGTTAGTTAAAATAAAGCTGTTTTCCTCTTTTCCATTTTTTAGCCCTAACTCTCACAAACTCATACTGTACTCTTTTTTTTTTTTTTACCAATTCGTCACACAAATTTGTCGGTCAGATTTTCTTTTTCACCAATTTATCACATAATCCTCATATTTTTCCACAAATTAGGTCATTCGGCCGTCACAGTACATATTAGAAAATTAACAATTTCGTCACACAAAATTTGTCGGTTAGAGTTTCTTTTTCACCTAAGTATCACTTAATCCTCAATTTCCTCCACAAATTAGGTCATTCGGCCGTCACAGTACATATTAGAAATTAACAATTTCGTCACACAGAATTTGTCAGTTAGAGTTTCTTTTTCACCAATTTATCACTTAATCCTCATTTTTCTCCACAAATTAGGTCATTCAGCCATCACAGTACATATCAGAAATTAGCAATTACAACGAGACAAAACGCATACAGTAATTTTACAAACATGCCGTAAAATTAAACATGTACAGCTCAAACATCGCGGATATTACAATCAAAGCCCTAAAAATCTGTCTATGCACATTCATGGTTCATGATGCAGTAGATGTCACCGTCGTCATTTGTTTAGCTTTTTATTCTAAAAAAGAGCGTAACTGTCGGTTTTCATCGCACACAAATGGGGTAATCATCCAAAATCATTAGCTCAAACTAACCTCCTACCCTCTCGTAGATTATTATGAATTAAATTATATTCGTATACAAATAGGAAGGTCAGTTTAGTATTAATTCGCTAAGTAGTAAGGTAAACAAATAACCGAGTCAATTTTTTTTTATAAGACAACCTAACATGAATGAATTAAAAATCAGTTTCTAATAGTTCGTAAAATCAAGTACTCCGTATTACAAAATCAATTAAGTAAAACCGAGTCGAGTTCCGATCGAGTTACCTTTACAGTAAAAGTCGGGCTCCAGGTTACTAGCTTTTGATGTAATTCGCCTCCGAAACCGTCTTCTTATTTTAATTTTTCAGTAAGTGATTAAACCAGAAATAAAATTGGGTTTCAGAATTTTATTTATTTCACGTACTTGGGAGTCTCGGGTCCTATTTTTATAAGCGTGGAATAACTTGGAGATATGTTTAGGTTAATGGTTATGACAGAGATATCATGAAAGATAAGTCATAAAAATGAGAAATAGATTCATTATAAAGACGATTTCATTGAAATAGTTGTCGTAGTTGAAGAGGTTAATGAGATATAGGAATTTTATTTACTTGACGGGTTCTTTAAAATAAAGGAATTAGATTAGATGACTAATGAAGACTCGAATTTAGTGCGATCAAAATTCAGCCACAAGACTCACAACTCTCCATTTGTACCCAAAACTCATTTTAGTTATACAATGAAGGGAAAAGAGGATTCGAAATTGAGACCTCTTGTTCACGATAACTCTGTCTCAACCACTTTAGTAAGACATCCTCGGTTCTTTAGATACACAGTGTGCATAGTGCGTTGAGAAGTTTCCCTTAAAACAGATTATCCGTCTTAAAGTTAAAACGGGTCAAATATTACCTCCCTTGTGCATATAAGACAAGTCTTTTGCTTTATTCAATGCATTTTATTTTTGTTTTATTCTAAATACTTGACCCGTTG
>JAUEKU010000003.1:435913-457467 GCA_032274805.1 Gypsophila paniculata
TCCTTTTCTTCCCATTTCATTTTGCACAAGGATTAAGGAAAAAAAATGTGTGGATGAAATTGGTGGAAAAATATAAAATAAAGTCATAAAGTAGATTGTGTGGATGACATTGATTGAAAGTTGACAAAAATAGAAATGGGAAGAAATGAGTGATATTTCATTTTTAGGAAAATGGGAAGAAATGGATGGTTCGGAGGGAGTATATGAGAAAACTTAATAACTTAATGATATACATGAGAAAATCCCTTTTGTTTTTGCCTTTGACCATGGATAAAACTATGGAAACAAAACATAGTGGGCATGGATATGCACGGTAGACTCCCTCCATTCAACTTCAATTTATGCATTGACCTTTTCGCGTTTATCAAGACAAATGTTGGAACAATAATATATGTAGTTTCACGTTATGAAAAATTATAAGAAATTGATATTTTATTGTCTCGTAAAGACAAATCAAATAAACATCTCAAATGACTGTAATTTCTCTTATAAATCATAAGGAATTCCGAACTTTCCGAAGTTGAAGCCCAAACATAAATGCCCAAAATTAAAAAGACTGGGCTTTATTTAGTTTAGATAGGGCTTAAAAAGGATACAAACTGAAAGAATAGGTCCGTATCTGAAATTTTAAAATTGTTGAAAGGTCCGGGCGAAATCACACGGGACTTAGCGGCATCATCATATTCCGGCGAGGCGAGGCGAGGCGAGGCGATTACAGCATCAGTTCGACTTCCTAGAAAACAGTGGGTACGTGACTTATTGCATTTCCTAATCTTATACTCCCTCCGTTCCGCTCATTTGTTTATCTATTCTATTTTGGAGCGTGTCGTTTATCTGTTAATTGACCAAACTACTACTAATTTCTTTTCCCAAAACGATTACTTTAATTACAGTGGTGTTATTAGTAGCCTAAGGTTACAGGTGAGTTTTATGAAGTTTTCTTGGTGAGAGTTAAACAAATGAGTGCAACGGAGAGAAGAGTCGTCGTCACCATATGAATTGGCCTTCTTGTAGCCTTCAATTACACAACCCGTTGCATTTCGGATCAACTTGTTTAGTATACCCGACTTCTGCTGATTTTATTTAGGGTTTTATCTAATTGAACACTGTTGTTGTTGTTGTTGTTGTTGTTGTTGTTGTCGTCGTCGTCGTCGTAGCCACCTAGGGTAGGGTAGGATGAGTGGCATTATTAGGAGTACTAAGAGGAACAAAGACGAAGCGGAGATGGAGGCCGAGGATATGCCAGTATCAAAGCGCCAACGGCAAGTGGATGGGGATGGCGATGAAGTGGCAGCAGCGGCTTTGTCGCCTCAAATGCACGCTTTTGAGAATCCTTTGTTGCCTTTGGCTTCTTATGATGAGGCCTATGAGGAAGAGGAGGAGAGGCGCCGCAACGAGGCTACTCTCCGCCGCACTGCTGTCAATGGCAACAGCCTTCCTGCTGTTGATGATTATGATGATGAAGATGATGATGAGGAGGATTCGGAGGGGGGCGGTCGAGGGTTGAGGTCCCGCACTGTGGAGCTCCGCAAGGATTGTCCTTATCTCGATACTGTTAATCGACAGGTCATCTCCCTTATGCTCCTTGCTTCTCACTTTTTATGCTATATACGTGACTCCTATGTGTTTCATCTGACATAACCGAGTACATTTTCATTTGATTTGTGAGTATGTTATTTGTACCCATCTATTATTCCAAAACTGTGAGCTACTTTGATAAATAGAGGACGTAATATCTTGACTTCATTCATCAATCAAACCGGTTTACTAGACAAACGTTTCATCATATTCCCAAAATACAATTCATATTTCCCAATATACGTATAATGTTGTTTGATTGCTGATACTCCCTCCATTCAAGTCCAAACACTACGTTCAACTTTATCACACACAATTTGTAAATTAAATATCTTTAATTTTGTATTATAGAAAAATATAAAAGTTTGATAATATTATTGTAAGTCTAGAGACGTATCTAACAAGATCCCACATGACTATGTTTACTCTTATAGATTGTCGAGAATAATCGATTTTCTCTTGAGTTGTGAATGGTGGATGTAGTGTTTGGTCTTGAATGGAGGGAGTATTATTTTAGATGTGATTTTCGCATAAGAACCCAGATTGTGCAGTGCTTACCTTATTTGCTTTGCTGGTAGTCGTAGTAGCATGAGAGCATTTACCAAAGTATATTTCCATCAGTGGATTATTTGAAATCAACCCTATTCTGCTCAAACAATCACGCTAAGGTTGCATATATCAGGGTTATGTTGCTGTAGAAGTAGGGTGAATATGCTTGCTACTTATTAGAAATAGAAATAAAAGGGAGTGTTACGAGGCTGTCAAGTGCTAGGTAATTTCGTTTGCATAGTTTTGTGTATACTCTCTCCATAGATTGCTTTCTAGGAATGTGATCCTTTGCAGTAGACGTGTCTCATTTTTGTTCGACTTTGAGCTGGGCTTTTCCCCCTCTAACTATCAAATGATGCACCAATTTTTTAAAACACAATTACTTGTAACTAACATGGAAATACTCTTAGTTTTAACGTTGTTCAATCTTGGTGGAGGATATCCGAATGTCGTTTTCACGACAATTATAGCACTCCATACCTTCGGTAGAGCATAGGTGTTTTGGTCAGTCAATAGTAAACGCTTTTCTTTTTCTCTTTTTTCTGGGTGGGGATGTATTAGTACTAGGCTTTCAGTGTGTGTACTCATTATCGGTTCCAGGCTGAGTTAGCATAGATAGGTTAACAATGAATAAATTTAATTAAAAGTCTCTTTCTCATGACTTTTCAAACACCTCGTGCAAACTTTTTTGCTATAAAAGAGTAGTAATTCATAACGAATTGTCTTACACTAAATGATAGTGTAAGCGAAGTTATACAGAAGGAACATAAATCCTGTGTTGTTGGTGGTCAACAATGAAAAGTGGGTTTGGAGAGTTTTAGTTATAACAATCTTATAAGTAATTTACAGAAAGTCAATTTAAAGCCCTTATTCAAAGGTGAGTGTATGGCTGTTGAAGCAAGACATACTTCCTTTTTGTTCTACTTTTTTATATGTCGGTTGGCCACGTTGAAATATCATCTAAAGCTGACATTGAGGTGCTTGAATGGACGGTCATGTTAAAAGTTTGGGCAGAAGGAGGACTGGTTATTGTAGGCCTATTTGTATGTGTATCTCGCAGCAATCAAAAGAATCCATGAGTTTATTGTAGATATGGTCAGTTCTTCACATCTTCACCGAAGATACTGTTTGTCATCAGATTTGTGTTATTCAGTAGTAGGATTATTGTTTACTGATTAATTGTTTCGTATAGGTTCTGGATTTTGATTTTGAGAAGTTCTGCTCAGTATCTTTGACAAATTTGAACGTGTACGCTTGCCTTGTTTGTGGGAAATATTACCAAGGGAGAGGCCCAAAATCTCACGCATACACTCATAGCTTAGAAGCTGGACACCATGTCTACATCAACTTGCGAACAGAGAAGGTTTATTGTCTTCCTGATGGATATGAGATCAATGATCCATCTCTGGATGACATTCGCCATGTTCTGAATCCGAGGTATGTTTCATATATTTTGCTTTTGCGTTCTATGAGAGTTCTTCTTTAACTGGTATCGATGCGTTTTTTCTTCTCTCCTTGCCTCTCTTTTCTTTTTCTGACTTAGAAATTTATATGAACAGTTCAGATAGGTAATCTCTTAGAAAATTTCCTGATTTTTATAGTTTCTGCTTGCAGGTTCACTCGAGGTCAAGTTGAGCAGTTAGATAAAAGCAAGCTGTGGTCAAGAGCTCTTGATGGTTCAGATTACCTTCCTGGATTGGTATGGCCTTCACTTTTCTTGTCCTGAAAGAGTGTCCTCTACTTTGAATAAATTATCCCGCATTGTGAGCATACGCTCCAAGTCAGGATGTAGTTTTAATTTCGATCTAAGCAGAATGGTTGATGATTTGACGTTGTTCTTTCTTCAGGTTGGACTCAACAACATTAAGGAGACTGAATTTGTGAATGTTACAATTCAATCACTTATGAGAGTTACACCTTTAAGAAACTTTTTCCTAATCCCAGAGAACTACCAACATTGTAAATCTCCCCTTGTTCATCGTTTTGGAGAGCTTACCCGGAAAATTTGGCACTCCAGAAATTTCAAGGGACAGGTAACGCATATGGACGTGTTTGGTCTCTGTGTCTTGCCGCCATGTCGGTTGTATCGGATAATCGAATCAGCAGTGCAAATTAATCAGATATTTTTGTTGCAGGTGAGCCCTCATGAGTTTTTGCAAGCCGTGATGAAAGCTAGTAAAAAACGGTTTCGCATTGGTGCACAATCAGACCCAGTTGAGTTTGTGTCCTGGCTTCTTAATACACTTCACGCAGATCTCAAAAGTTCTAAGAAAAACACAAGCATTATTTATCATTGTTTCCAGGTAACTTTCTGTCAAGGCAAACGGGTGTTTAGTGTGTCTGTCATGCTTTTTCTAAGTTGTCTGTTCCCAACAGGGAGAACTGGAGGTTGTGAAAGAGGTTCAGGGCAAAGGTCCTATTGAGAGAAGAGAAAATGACGCTCAAAATCAAGATGCAACTACAAATGGTTCATCTGATAATTCAAATGTTGTCAGAGAAACTTCCAGGATGCCATTTTTAATGCTCGGGCTTGATTTGCCGCCACCACCACTTTTTAAAGATGTGATGGAGAAAAATATCATCCCGCAGGTGAGTATATTGCTCTGTTTATGTGGCTGTCATATGTGAACTGGAACTTGTATCTCTATTGTCTGTTTCGAGTGTGAGGTGAACCTTGGTTCTCTACTTCTCTCTAAGATCTTTGGCAGATTTGAAGTCGGCTGTGACATTGCTCAGTAATATTCTTTGCACTTATGGTTCCTGTGATACCTTAATCAGCAGTACTAAAGCTGTCCGCAACCTTTTTAATTTATTCAGTCTTATCTATACTTCCATTCCCGTGTTTACTTTTTGCTGCACCTATTGAAGGGTGTGCCAATTGGTATTTCATCTACCATCTGTTTTTCTTGTATCCTCTTCTCCACTGCTTGTCCATGGGACTCCATGGAATTTGGTCTGGTTATTGTGGGTGCTCTTCTTGGTTCTTCGGGTGTTTCTTGCTCTAAAAGTCTAGCTTGCTTCTCTTTTTATTTTCTTATGGACTTGTCTGATGTTCTAACGTCTTTGGCCCTCTTCTACCCAGGTACCACTGTTCAACATCTTAAAGAAGTTTGATGGGGAAACAATAACAGAAGTTGTGCGCCCTCAGTTAGCAAGGATGAGATACCGAGTCACCAAATTGCCCCCATACCTTATTCTACACATGCGCCGATTTACGAAGAACAACTTCTTTGTTGAAAAGAATCCAACGCTGGGTAAGTGTCATATCAGTGATATTTGTATTAAATTATGACCCTGCAAAATGGTGTTAGTGGTAATATCGTATTTGGTTTTGCTATATACTAACCCTACTTAACTCTACTTTGGTAGGCATGTTAACTGACCACCACATTATCAGCCAATGTTCTATAAGTTGCTTTCCTTTGTTTCATATATTAAAAAAAACATACATGCCCATGTAGTGTTTGTATATACTATAAGGAGTAATAAATATCCAGTCTTGGTTGCGTTGTGGAACTCAGCTATCTTTGAGCTGCTGTATGCTTGCCCTAATTCTACTCTCCAAATGCCCCTTGTATCAGTAAACTTTCCAGTGAAGAACCTTGAGCTGAAAGACTACATTCCTTTTCCCACGCCAAAAGAGGGTGAGAAATGGCGCTCAAAGTATGATTTGATTGCAAACATAGTGCATGAAGGCAAGCCTAGCGAAGGAACGTACAGAGCCTTTGTGCAAAGGAAATCGGAGGAACAATGGTAAACTAAGTTCTTTGTGGTCTCTATTTTCTTTTTATTTAAGCTTTGATGGTAGGACTTGGAAGAGAAATGAGGGGTGGAAATGAGAGGAATTTAATTTTCGATTTTTCCCTTTGAGGTAAATGACTGTTTAAGACGTCAGTCAATCCTAAATCAATTCATTATTGCTGTACTCCATTTAGGAAAGATTAAGGAGAATGCCCCCTCGCTCCCCTTCCTCAACTTGTGTCGAAACAAGTTGTCAAGGTTATTTTCTACCCCGTTGTACGCCTTGTATGTGTCAACTCATTTTGTGAGTTTGTAAATGTAGGTATGAGGTACAGGATTTGCATGTTTCAGAGACTCTCCCTCAGATGGTTGCGCTCTCAGAAGCATACATGCAGGTATATGAGCTGCAGCAGCAACAGTGAGAACCACAGACCTTCTGGGGCTTGATTGCAACATTTCGAGCTTGCATTATTGATTTTTCAACCCAGATTTTGGCCGAGGCTGTAATACATTTTAGGTCTTGCTTGTCCAAAATACTTGCACCTGTCAGACTAGTGTGTAATTTTGACAGTTAATTACTCCGTAGTACGGAGTATTTACTTCTTACAATGGAGTTCATTAACTGGTGTAATGCTGCCTCTTTGGCAGCTTAGTCCTAGTCTTCTCGTTTGAGATCCCTTTGTACACAATTGTCCGAGTTGACAGTTCACATTAGATTTTCAAACTATAGAATTACTACTTGCTACAGATCCCAAAGCGGAAATCGGCAAGGCAACAGTTGATTGCTATGGCCCCCTTACTTTGTCTTTAGTCTCCCAGCTTTTTTCAACAATAGTTATCAAGATATGTTTCCTAAATATAATCATAAGTTTTCCCTCCAACCTACTAATCTTTAATTATCTTTATACTTATTGAATATGAGTAGAACATGATAGAATTGGTCTTGACTCTTGCGTAATGAAAATTATTGATAATGTTGAAATAAAACAAAAATTTGGGACAGTACTAGTACCTGATTAATGCAAGGAAAAAACGTCATTATATCCTCTACATCTTTCAAACATTGAATTAAGTACACCTTTGATGAAGATTTATGCCTACCAAGGCGCAACTAAGTTTGGAGAATGAGAAATAAACCAAAAAAGATTAGGCCAAGTGCTGCGCCAAAGTCAAGATCTTAAGATGCTTTTTCTTGCGAAGCTCATGAGGAACCGGGCCGAAAACTCGGGTGCCCTTTGGCCCATCATTCTTGTCGTCAAGGATCACAGCTGCATTGTCGTCAAACTTTACTTCGCTCCCATCACAACGACCTCGTGGCATGGCTGCGCGTACAACAACAGCTCGCACAACTTTGCCTTTCTCGACCTTGCCACCAGGACGAACTTCCTTGACTGAAGCCACAATAGTGTCTCCAAGCCTCGCTCCTCGCTTGTCAGCCTTCAGAGCTTGTATACATTGAATCACCTTTGCTCCTGAATTATCAACGACTGTCAGCTTTGTCCCCATCTGTATGAATGTCCTTTGCTGCTGCATACATAAGTTTAATGTCACAAATCTGTAGTAAACACATGTTATTAAATATGGGCCGTGGCACTGAATATCAAAATACTATCAAAGTTTTAAAATTATTGCGACCACATTTTGAGGTCATATTGGCCAAATTTTGAGGTCATATCGACCGGCATTTTGGGATCAAGTCTCAAACGAGATATAATAGCATGACTCAGCCTCAGTAGAATCTGAATTCCAATTGACATTTGGCATATCGGGAAAGTTCACATAGCAAATGACTATAGTTATATCATCTTGAATGCACTATCAAAGCCCACCAAAGTTCTTATAGCCAAAACACTCATCTTGGCAAACTGTGCAAAGGAAAATTTGACACAACCAGAAAAGGGAACGGACCTGAACAAAAGGACCATTGTATACCATTCCACTAGAAGATCGCAGTATATTGGAACTGGCACCATTGGAAAGACTGCCTAGCAATGATTTGCTCCCTTCAAAGATGTAAAATTATGGAACGTGAAATTTAGAAATGAAGGAATACACAAATTGACATATGCTAATTTGCGTAATCAAAGTACCAAATCTAATTTTCAACCAGAGACGGTGTGCCCGAAAGACTAATATGCATCTTATGTGATATAAATGCAAAATGAAATATATTAATATGAAAAGACATTTTTCTGATGCTAAACTCTTGTCCACATGGATTAAGTAAAGAAGACCCAAGTTCAAATACACACCAGGAAAGCATAGTAGAAGCATGAAGCATTCCTACGACATGCTTCTTTCGTGACAGTGTTTGATTTAGTATCAATAGGAAGTTGTTTTCAGACTTCGATAGCAGTTATTGTAGCAGTGTGATCAGGTAGAAACTGTGCACTAACCCACTTCCACTAACCCTCTGTTTGTTTAACCAAGAAATAAAAGATGATCCAGCCACTCTAAGTTAAGAGTCAACTGAAACAGCCTCTCACCTTACTAAAACATCATGTACATCTAGTCGGTTGCATATCAGAGAAAGTACAAACCAAAACTTCTCAAACAACTTTAACGAATCACCCATCAAATGATACAACATAGCATCCGTTGTTGCGGAAGTTAAATCCTCGGGTTACAATTCAGAAAATGAGCTTCAACCACTATGCTGTTGATCATATACCAATGTGACTCATGCTACAAGTATACATACACAACCATCCAAGATTCCCCTTATTTTTAAGTTTGTTGTCTAAAATTTTCCTAAACAAAATCTTTCAGTTTTTTCACATTTTTCAGAATTAAAGCCAACAACTGACAACATAAGCTCCTTATTGGGCACAATATGTATAGTGCATGATACAATTATACAAAAATATGATAGTGACTAAAGAGCAACGGATACATATATTTTTATTTTTGAGAGAAAGCAAACAGACCAACATTCATTTGTAAGTACAAGGAAATTTACAAAAAATAAGCACTAACCACGAGATAACTTGGATGCTAAAGAAGTCGCCATGTACGATCTTTGTGCCTAACCAAGATGAATTTGGTCAACATTAGAGGAAGAAATGTGAGGAACGACCGAACGAAAAGAGGAATAAGAGAAAAAATGAACTAATATTAGTGGAGAGGAAAGAACTTGATGCACCCATCAAATGCAATGAGAGTACAACCTAGGTCCCTAAACCTAAAGAAAAAAGGGTTATACAACAGGATATACATACATACGTCCGCCTTTACAAAATTATTGAGCTTTCACACAAAGTTGTTAAACTATGTTACATAGTTGTTAAGCCAACAACTTTATAGTGTAACTCAACAACTTTGAGTTCAAATTTGAGACGGATGTAGCTCCGGATGTATAATCCATGAACTGAAACCTAACCAGAGCGAATTAAAAAATTCAAAAAAGTCAGCTTGCGACACACCCTTTTTCGAAGTAAAGAAGAATTGAGGTCGAGAATGAAGGACTAATACGAAAGATAGTATGAAATCTAAGCAAAGCCTTGATTTGAAAAGGTGGAAAAATCGCCAAGGCGACGAAGCGTGGCGGCTTGATAATGTCACGGCATTAAACAGGGAGATTGCTTTGTAGAGAAGATACTGCCGTCATTTGTTTACCTATTCTATTTTGGGTGTATCATTCATTAAGTAATTTTGATTCTACTCCCCATTATTGTCCACTTATCATCGATTGGTCCTTACCTCAAAATTGATTGGAACGGAGGGAGTATAATATTACAAATTGAAATGGAAATGGAAAGCATTATAGAGATCGTAAACTAGGGTTTGTAAAATTAAGGATTCCCTTAAAAACCAGCAATCAACAGCACTGTCGAATACCACATAATCTTGTGTGAGACGGTCTCACATAAACAAAAGTGGTTACATATTTTGGTTAACTAACACTAGGTCGACGGTCTCACGGTAGACCTATTGGTCGACAAACAAACAAACAAACAAACAAACATAAATACCTGTGACCGTGCGTGTGATGGCGGCCGAAGGGAGAGAGGAGGTAATTTGGAGTGAATAAGAAAAAAGAACACACAATCAAACTTAAGAGCTCTTCACTCTCCAGGGTTCCTATTTTTACGTAGGGTAACTTTTTTTTAACAGATGCTTAGGGAAAAAAGGATAGTACCTACCTCAACTATATATTTTTTCGTTTATCAAAAAAAAAAAAATACTCATATATATTTTTTCGAGTTTTAATACATAGTTTTTGAACATTTTAGTGAAAAATAATACAAACTCAGATTGTTTAAAAAAAATCAGATTTTTTTTTCAAAAAACTCAAAAACTTATATTCTGATTTAATATATTATCAGATGTATAATCCACGCATCGATTACTTGGGGTAACTCATGTGAGTAAGAATCTTAATAATCTAACGTGGCAAATGATGAGATGTTTTAAAATCGACTCAATTTAAATTTTTACACGAATTTCGAATATTGTAATTTTTTTAGCGTGAATTCAATAAATAAATAACAATTATTAATTTTTATATTTTTTATAGAAGTTGGAAAAAGAAAAAAGTAAAAAATCAAATATGAGATACTTATACAAGAATTTAACATTTTGTTAAGTTAAATCTCTAGACTCTAATTATCAAAATTTATCAAGTGTAAACTTTTTAATTATGCAACAAAATGGGATAATCGCCACACCAAATTCAAATGATTTTCTCAATAGTTTATGTAATAGAGCCATGAGATTACATTCCATATGGTTTAACACAAATTCTAGGATGAGACAGTCTCACGATAATCTTATCGTGAGACCTCTCACATGAGTTGGTTATTGGGTAGTTTTTTTTAGTTTTACTTGAAAAACAGTAGTTCACACGATGTGAGACGATCTCACATGAGACCTACTGGTTTTTTAAACATCGTCGATCACAATGTCTCCCACAATGTTTTACAGTTGCCGACTTGCTTGTGCTTGTTTCATCCTAACCTTTTTTTACTTAAGCTTAAGAATGTATTTGTGAAGTGGGTTTTTGTTTATAACTTTACTATCTCATCATTCAAGCGATAACTCATAACACAAAAATGTTACAATTTCATACATTAAGTTATAGTGACCCTTACACCGGACCTGGCCGAGTAACTACAACGCTCAAATTTGATTCCAACTCTTGTTTTACATATTGCGTTTAGAAAACGGTATCGTCCACTATGACCGTTAACTCACTATACTGATCAAGTCTAGGTTCCTTATAACGATAAAAGATCGCTATAACTACGTAAACAAGAAGATTTACAGCAGTTAATACAGCTAGAACCCAGTAATAGTTGTCCAATCTACTTTGGTTCAATGTGCTCTGAAACCAATTAGTCCCACTAACCTTCTCACTAATCAACCCAACCACATGGACAATAATCGGGTTAATCATAAATCCGAGTCCATGGAACCCGAACGTGAAATGACTGAAGTAATTAATCATAGACAAAGGACCCTGATCTAGTATAAAGAAGGAAGCTACAACATGATAAATCCCATCAGAAGCAGCTAGTAACATGAATTGTGGTAAGATTGCGAAGACGTTCATAGGCACTCTTTCATCTGGCTTATCGATTAGCCCATGGCTCCTTACGATGTCGAGCCTTCTTGACTCAACTTTGGCAGCTGTGATGCAGCACAGAACAGCAAAAACCATAGCCAAAGCGGTGCCTACCCGAGGTAGATGGTGATTGCTAGCTCCGAAGAGCCTAGTAAAGTTGAATATTCCAAGGAAGAAGATGTTGAAAACCCACCTAAATTGTGCATACAGCCATAAAAAGAGTACTAGAGGGACTTTCCCTCGACCCGACTTGTGGTTCATTGTTTTGGCCTGTTCTAGAAAGAATGTAGCACTGAGGGAGGACACAACACCACACATTATCAAGGTCATCAATATTGGAGTAATGCGTAGGAACGTCTTGGTTTCTTCTACTTCAGTCACTCTACATAGCCTCCATCGGTTTTGCAGTTGTTCTGTTAGTGTTGGGTTTGCTTGTACAACGGCAGCCTTGTCAAGGAACCTAGGGCGATATACAAGAAACGACCGTATTCTATGAGAAATCAATTTTATACAAAAATTCATCTGCAATAAGTTGACACATTTCACGGCAAATTTTGTATAAAACGACTTACACGAAACAAAACAGCACGATTACCTGAGATCATCTGTGTGAGGCAATAAGGTAGATGCATGGAGACTGTGGTTCTCATGTAGCTCATTCACATTTTGTGGCCTTTGAAGCGTAATTTTGGAGAAAGCGGCAAAAAGAACGCGAAATAGAGTAGTGAGGGTACTTCCTTGGGGTCCAACATAGTTATAATGACAGGTCCCAATCAAGAGAAAAAGAAGAGAAAGCAGACCAAGGATGGCGGAAATTCCAAACAGGACATGCCATGGTTTAACGAAGGCAACAACCAGTAAAGCGGCCACTCCAATTAAGCTAAAACGACAATTCAAACAACAACAATTACAATAAAGACTGCAAGTGAAGTTGCGCCCACTGTTGGTTTGTTGAGCAGCAAAAGCCGTGTGGGAGACGTACTGACCAGCCATGCCTAATCCTACCAAGACTAACCCTGCATAAAGAAGTTGTTTCTGGAGGTTGCCTACACATTCAGGCTTGTATTCAGAGCAGTTTCCGTATGAAATGGCCAATATAGGTGGCGTTGACATCCATATCAACCCAAGTCCCTGCACATTATATTGCAAGTGCATACAATCACCACGTTTCAATTAAGAATGTCGTCTCGAGAGGCAAGTTATGTAATACTCTATATATCATGACTTACGGTAGAGTGGGAAAGGGTACTGAGAAGGAGAAGGCGAAAGTTTCCGAGAAAAGCATCAGCAAGATGAGAAAAGAGTAAAGGCGTAACTTTGAGTAAGCCCATCCACACATTGACAATTGCTGCAGCATGACTTAATTTGAGCTTCCATACATCCGTTAAATAAGTCATCATGAGCCACAAGATATAGTAGGTAAACACGTCCGCCCATGTCATTAAATCTGCACAGTATGTACATTATCCCGAATCCATTAATCACTACGACAAAACCTTTGTTCCTAGCTCCGCTCCTACACATAACGGGTAAGCCATTCGTGATCTTACCCTATATTACGTCCATGAAGCTAGCAGCAGCAAGCATAATGCAAGTATTATAATTATTATAGTACGTGCAGAGTACTCTAGTACGTACGTAACTAAACAAAGTGTGTGCAAATTAAAAGGGCAGCAAAGAAGATTACCTAGCATCGTATTGATCAACGTAAATCTCAGCGCGCTACTACTGGTCGATGTGAAATGATAAAATGAAAGAATATAAAGAGAGATCTTGTCAAAATTTAGCAGGGATGATACTTCTCAAATACAAAGGTAAAGGATGATCATTTTAAGTTGATGTTTTCTACGTATTCATCTGACCAAGTATATATACAACTACTCCGTATACAAGAAACCAGAACAATTATAAGAACAATAAGTCTTTCTCAGTTTGAAATGGATCAAGTATCATTCACTAGCATATAGGAGACAAGTCTTTTGCTTTTTCAAATGCATTCAACTTTTATCCTTATCTTAATTACTTGACCCGTCTTAAGTTTAACACGGATAATCCGTTTTAAATAAAAATTTGTGTAATAATAATATAATCCAAATAATGTCAGAGACTTTTTGTAAAAACTAGTACGTAGAGAGTATGCATACGGAGTATATTTGAGCCATGAGAAGTCAATTCAATTAGAATAGGAGTTGACTTCAACATATGTTTTAAAAGTAACCATTGCATGTTCGGCGTTCCATGTGCAATCCACCAATTTTCTCTTGACCTACCTTATAAATTTGATTATTACAGTGTATAGGAACTTAGTATACATCAATTTGTGCATATACTACTCCAACTATCTCTTATACATACTTGGTCAATTTTGTGATAAGGATGTGACGACGGAGAACGAGTATTTATATCATTCCTGGTCTAAAACGAATAACTTACGATAATACGGTGTTTCATTCCTATAGTTGACATATTAGTGATATCACTCTATCAAATGAGAGGATTTACATAGAGAGATGAATAGTACGTGCTTTGGTTACGTATGTAGTAATTTGGGAAAAATTATACATCCTAATAAATAACTAAAATAATATCTATTTCACCTGAGACTAATTACGTGAGATAACAGAACATGCTAGTTGATCAAGATTTGTGAACAGAGATGATACAAATTGTTGAAATTTATAACAGTTAACGCTATGGTATGTGTGTTATAATTACGGGTTACGTTTCAATCTATAAACTTTTATTCTCATATTGATTGATCATTCATCTGAGTTTAATTCATTCTAATGATAGTCTTGAAGTTGAGTTTTTGCAATAAAGTTGGTTTCAACTAAGTAAAAGTTAGATTAATTGGGCTCTAAATTAAACCATATTTGAGTTGGTTTAATACAAATTCTTACATAGGAGATGTATATACGTCTTAAAGTTAAGCAAGGTCAAGTAGTATAAATAAATAAGACAAAAGTCAAATGAGACTTGTCAAGTACTATATGCATAAGTCGACAAGTGAGATGATATTTTACCAATTTTAATAAAAGTAAGACGAAGATATTCATTTTAAAGAGAACTTATTGTTGATTTATACTCCTTCCAACTCACTCATCCCATTTACTATTTACGCGGTCTCCAACGCGATACTTTGAGCGTTTTTTTCTATGTTTATATGTAACTTTCCTTTGTTAAAAATGTGATTTTGTGAAGCAAATAACTTTTTATGATGATATAATTATTTTGTATTTTTTGAATTATTTACGATTAAACTTTTGAAATTTTGACTGTCAAAAAAAGAAATATAACAAACGTTGTGGTTGGAGTGAGTATTTAGTATTTACATATTTGGATCTCATCAAATGGGCCCAAACTAATCAAGACAGTTTTATAAATCTACAATTCTACATACACCACCTTTTTATAACAAAAAAAAAGATTAAAAACAAAAAAGAAGACAAAAAAAATTGTTAAACTCGACAACATCGTTCTTCTTCTAATGATGAATAGTACATGATATAATTTCCTTGGCAAAAATTGAAACCCTAATTCCTAGATCAAAATCAAATCAATTGAATTCAATTTCAATTTCAATAAAACTCAGTAAAATCACGAGAAACAACAATGTCAATGGACTTGATGCTGAAGCCAGCATGCAGTGGATGCGGCTCAAAGAACGATCTATACGGCAGCAATTGCAAGCATCTAACACTCTGCTCATCTTGCGGCAAATCCATGGCTGAAACTCGCTCCAAATGTTTCGAGTGCGGCGCCCCCCTCACTCGTTTGATTAGGGTTAGGGTTTCTTTCTTTCTTTCATCGCTTCCTTTCTTATTCAATCATATATATATATATATATGTTTATTGATTTGGTTGATTGCTTCTTCTTGTGTGTAGGAGTATAATGTTAGGGCGAGCTCCAGCAGCGACAAGAATTATTTCATTGGTCGGTTCGCCACGGGATTGCCTAATTTTTCTAAAAAGAATTGTGCTGAGAATCATTGGAGTTTGCAGAAGGAAGGCCTCAATGGCCGTCAGCTTACCGACTCTTTGAAGGTTTCTTATTCTCGTCTTCTTCATTTTTATCGGTACACTGGATCATTTACGCTTCCTCTAGCCTGAAGCCATCACTTTAGCTTGATAATGTAGAAAGACCGTGGATTGTTTATTTACATCAGTTCTCGTGTTTTGCTCACTTGTAGTGCCAGGCTGCTTAGTTTGTTTTGTGTTAGGCCACGGTTTTTTTTGGATTTAATTTCAGTTCAGTTCACGTCAATTCAGCTGCTTTTATTTACATCACTTCTTGTGTGGCAATCTATGATTCCATTCCTCTAGCCTGAAGCGATCAGTTTAGCTTGATAATGTAGAAAGACCGAGGATTGGCTATTCACATCAGTTCTCGTGTTTTGATCACTTGTAAAGCCAGGGTGCTAACTTTGTTTTGTGCTAGGCCCGGTTTATTTGGACTTAATTTCAGTTCAGTTCAGTTCACGTCTGTTAAACTTTTTTATGATTCAATTTTGTTCTTATTTCAGTTTAGTTGAAATAAGTTTAGTTCGGTTCAACTCTACAAAGTCCCAACAGACTAGACCTCGGTGTTCCTTGCTACAAGCTGCGTTTTTTTCCATTCTGTGTTGACAGGATTGTTGTCCAAAAACTCTATCGTCTTCATTTTTATGGTGCTTTAGTCTTGTAGATAGACAATTGATTGTTTAACATGATGTACTAACTTCTGTGGCAATCTATTTTCCGATTTCTCTAGCTGACGCGAACACTTTCGCTTGATAAGGTAGAAAGAGTGGATTGTTATTGACAATTCTCGTGTTTCGCTCAGCTGTTGTGCCAGGCTTCCAAATTTGCTGTAGTTATTTTTCATTACTTCATGCTGCCTTTCCTTCAAGTAACACGATTGCTGTACGTTCTGATGAATAGGAGAAGTTCAAGAACAAGCCGTGGTTACTAGAAGACGAAACTGGGCAATCCCAGTACCATGGGCATCTGGAGGGTGCTCAATCCGCGACATATTATCTACTTATGTTGCAGGGGAAAGAGTTTGTTGCCATTCCAGCTGGTTCTTGGTATGCTTGCAATTTTTTGCCCGAAAGTATCCAGATTTAGTTGGTAGTAGAAATTATTACTATTGCTATGTATCAGTTTGACTAGCCTTTGGATATTTACGTTTTTATAGGTACAACTTCAACAAGGTTGCACAATATAGGCAACTTACGATAGAAGAGGCAGAGGAGAAGATGAAAAATAGGAGGAAGACTGTCGATGGTTATGAAAGATGGATGATGAAGACTGCTAGCAATGGGCCAGCTGCATTTGGGCAGAACCCTGAGGTTATAAAGGAGGCTCCTGCTGGTGGAGGAAGAGGACGCAAGAAAGCAGATGGAGAAGATGCCGGTAATGTGTCAGACAAGGGTGAGGAAGATGAAGGTGAAGAGGCTGCGAGAAAGGCTAGGCTTGGGCTTAATAAGAAAGGCGATGACGATGATGATGATGATGAAGGTCGAAGAGGAGGTGATTTTGATGACGACGATGACAATATTGAGAAAGGTGAATTGTACTTCATCTTGATGATACATATTATTTATCAAGCTTCCCTTTACTTGGTCGTTCGATGATTGGTTATCAATTTTTTTGTTGGAATGATAGCAATTATATATGCATAACTTAAGACCTAGGCTTGTTGAAGAATTTTTTATAACTTTGCTTGCCGATATTTGCCTTTTGTTCTCATTCTGTCATTCATACGCAGTTTTTAAGTTAAAAACTCCCTTGTTCAATGATTTTTGATGTTGATATACTACCAATAAAAAAGCAGATATTTCACCGCCATTAACACCGACAGTAATGTCTAAGTGATTTGCATCAGCCTACAAGAAGAATTAGAAAAATTGTTAGGATTGAGAAAATCACATAAATGGAGAAATTTGTGAGAAAATAGTTAGATTTGACTAAGCTTAATGTTGATGTATGTAAATCTTTGCGCAGTTCCTAAGAGAGACTTCTATCTTAATTTGTGGCTGATTGTTTATTGTGTTTACATTTGGACTCTGCTAGGTGACGACTGGGAGCATGAGGAGATTTTCACTGATGACGATGAAGCTGTTGGTAATGATCCTGAAGAGCGGGAAGACTTATTGGCACCGGAAGTTCCTGCTCCCCCAGAGATTAAAGAGGTTTGTCATGAGATTTTCTTCTCTCTTGCTCGCCACTGCTAGCATCCATGTAAACTGTAACAAGCTTTGCACTATCAGTATTTGTTGAGTTTATAGTATAAAATACATCTGCAAAAGTGGGACTAATTGACGGATGTTGTTCTCTAAAATTGAACCCTACCCTCACAAGTGCATCGTTTTAGGATGATGATGATGAAGAAGAAGAAGAAGGTGATGAAAAAGAGGGCAAACTGAGCAAATCAGGAAAAGAGCTGAAAAAATTGCTTGGGCGATCCAATGGGCTTAATGATTCTGCGACGGATGAAGAGGATAGAAAGAAAGATGAAGATGATGATGACGACGATGACGTAAGTATACTGTCACTCGCGTGCTTTTTAATTTGCAGAATGTGGAATTCGGTTCTTTATAGTGCCAATTCTACCATAGTAAAGTTAATTGTAACTTGTCAGGAGGATGAGGACCGCCCTTCTCCTGTCTTGGCTCCAAAGTTGAAAGATCCGAAGGAAGAACCTACTGATGCAAAATCAGCTGCTGGTGGATCCTCTCGAGGAACTCCTACCTCGAAATCAGCTAAAGGAAAGAGGAAACAAGGTGATGATACGAAACCAGCAAGTGCTGCTGCATCAAAGAAGATGAAGACAGAAAGTGTATGACCTCTTTTGTCTGATCTTAGATGCTGCAAGTTATAACCAATCTGTTAATTTTAGTCCTCGTATTCAACTTGTATGAATTTCTCTTCGAGGATAGGATGTCAAGCCCAACATTAAAGAAGAGGGTTCAAAAGCTGGCGGGTCTTCAAAAAATATACCTTCATCATCATCTTCAAAGACCAGTACATCATCTGCTCAAGGGCCCGTCAGGGAAGAAGAAATCAAGGCCGTTTTGCTGCAGAGGGCACCTCTCACCACTTCTGAACTTGTGGCCACATTTAAAGCCCGACTGAAGTCACCAGAGGTACGTTCTCCAACTGGGTCACTTCTTTTGGATTTGTCTCTACCTTGTTATTTAATTTCCTATGAATGATTTGTGTAGTTAGGTCTTGCTCTGTTCTCATCTACTCGTATGATATTTCCCATACAATGATACAATTAGTGTCGATTTTTGACATGATGTTATACTTTTGTCTTAAAAATTTTGTTACTAGCATCTTTTCGATTTGCGTATTTTTGCCAGTTACTGATATACCTTTGGTTCATTTCCTCCATCTTCTTCCTTTTGTAGGACAAGAAGGCTTTTGCCGATATTCTGAAGAGGATATCTAAGATTCAGAAGAACAATAATCTGAATTATGTTGTGTTGAGAAAGTAAATTGGATCTATTCAACTTTGTATGCTCGGATTTCACTTATTAGCCAGTGATGAGTCACTCATCACTTGTACATCTCATACCGCACGGTGGAGATTGACGCCTTATAAATTGGTATCTTGTCGAATAATATTGAAGTAAGAATGTGTGGATCACTTTCATAATTGCCTTGAATATTTTGAAATTCGTCGGCATAGTTAACTTGTAGTTGATGTATTTTCCATTTTGATGCTATCTGTTGCAAATTTTCCGAAACCATCTAAATGGAGAAAATGCAAGATGCGCCTTACTTAAGAATTTGCCGTTTAAGGTATTATTATGTGGATGGTGTCATCTTTGTCAAAAGGTTTAGGCAATAGACTTCATACCAACACATCAATTAATTCAACTTGATGGTGCCAATTACATGAAAATAAAGTTTCTTAGTGGTGACTATCATCAATGCATCTAACATTGCAAGCTACACCTAATTGTGATAAATGCATAAACGCACGTCTACGCAACCTATGCAGTACGCACATCCAAAGTTCGCTTATTTCAAAATCAAACGAGGGCGATTATCATTGATAGCTTGATGAAATACGAATACATAGTTCAATAGCTTAATAAACGACATTAAAAGAGAGCAACAATACATAACATGACAGTCGAAACGACCATCACAACTGAACTGTAGATTTGGATTGAAGACGAAGGAGCCGAGGGCTCCTGGGCCAAGAAAGCAGGTTTGTCTGTTGCTGATGAAGAAGGAAGAGCGGAAGATTTGGAGTTAACCTCGACAGGAAGCTTTAAGCCTTTCTTACAACTCTCAATGTTGCTACTTGCAAAGTAGCGATATCCTTCTGCTTCGAGTAATATCTTGTCAATGCCCTCAGTGAGCATCACTATGGGGTTGCTCACGTCGCATGACTCGAACTCCTCTTTGCTCCTTAGCTCTACCACGTTGTCTCTGTCTAACCCACCCGAGTATGCAAACCCTGTTCGTGCAACTATGTTAGTTCCAGTCCGTTATATGAGAAAGGACCATCTTAACCAAAAGTAGTTAAAGCCGACAATATATAGACCTTTGTCTAGGCAGAAGGGAAGCAGTTACGTTAATAAAATACATTACTCCAAGAAAAATAACAAACTAATACGGAGGAAATGGGTAGGGTGGGAAAACATACAGAGGAAGTCCCCAACGGCGAAGGAACGAGCATCAGCCCAAGAAACGATATCAGAAGCCAGGTCCCAACCACGGTCATCTCCGACGACATGGTGAACTTGGGCTTCAGCCCATGTCCCTCCATGCACAAACAACACCAGCGACACCAACACCAAAACCATAACATTCTTGGTTGCACTCTCCATTTTAGATATCTCAAATGTAATGTTATATGTAATGACTAAACAAGTGAAACAAATTTGAGTGAAATAAGAAAGGGGGTGACTGAGATTATATAAATACTCCGTACGAACACACTTTCCTTTGTCTCAAACAAAAAACTACTGTAGATTCTTGTATTATTGGTATAGCTTGAAATTCACTCACACTCTTGAACAAAAGTAGAGGTCTTTCAAAGAAATTTCCTATTTAAAAGTATAAACAAGTTTGGTTGGTTTTATGCCTTCTCACATTAGTCTTATTTATAATGGGCCATCCTAATGGTTCCTTCCGCTTATTTGTCACAACTTTTTTTTTTTTTTTTTAAAACGGTATATTCGTCAAAGTTTAAAATGGATCAGGATTGAGACAAAAACAAAATGAATGGGAAAGAACAAAAAACTTATCTATATGCACAAGTGGAATGATATTTTATCCGTTTTATTGTTAAGACGGATATATTCGTTTTAGGGGGTGTTTATTGCTCATTTTATATCTTTCTCTTTTTCATTTCACAACGCGACTGCTTTCACAATGAATTGTTAAGGAATATTTCTTTTTGTCTCTAACCGACTATTTAATATGTTTTTTTTTTTTTATTATTATCGATCTTATCATTTGAATGTGAACGATATTTTTCACGAGTTACTCTTTATTTTTATCTATTCCAAATCAATTGTTTTTTTTTTTTTCCAAATTTAGTACGGAGGAAGAAAATATAGTGAACATTAATCCTAATATGATAATATTAATCGGAGGTATTACATCATGATTTAAGTTTCTGAGTTTTTTACTAAAGTTTATGAGCATTCTTATAAAGTTTATGAGTTTTGTGTAAAGTCTTTATAGGTAGCTCAAAAACTTTATAGCAAAACTCAGAAAAACATTAACTTGAGATAATACATTCGATGTATGTTCCTTTTTATATAAATACTTTAAATAGTGTGTGAAGATAATATTATAGGCTTATAGATACTCTCCAATAAAAGAGGCAATTTATTGCCCTAATATATTGCCTCCAAATATTATAAGCTTCGGGGCATTCACAATAGATGAACTCCAAAAGGAGTTTTGTCCATGACACGCCACCATTTTACAAACATCTTCAACAATACACTCATACATAACAATAGACAATTTTTTTTTAGGTTCATACTATAGGACCCGCTACGAAACAATCATCTTTTATATCACATTTTTTTATATGGGTGAACAAAGAAAATGACCCACATTTTGCCATGTCATAGAACAAACATGGTTACTAATTTGTAACCATTTGCAT
>JAUEKU010000003.1:466317-494541 GCA_032274805.1 Gypsophila paniculata
ATACACTAAGGCCTCATCATCTCCCTACGGGATTCAGTCATACATCTAGACCCCCGTAGTCCTATCAAACCCTAAAATCTCTAGAAGATGGAATCAAGAGAGTCCCGGAAGTTGTAACCCGCAACCTTTTGAAAAATAAATAAAATTCTTGTTTTCCATATTGTTTTCTTTCCTTTATTTGCAGGTTTGAAATTTTTATGGTTTACATTCACCATGCTGAATTGGAGAAAAGGGAATAGACAAAGGGCAGAATAAGTGAAGCCAAAACAGTTATCATACAGAATATTGCTAAATACTCAAAAGTTAAACAGAAGGATCAAGACAACCTATGTAATCAAAATCATTTGGGCAAACAGCAGCAGAACAAATATATCCCAACAAAACTTGGGGGCACAACACTGCAGCAGAATTGGATCTCATCCTCACAAACCGTAAGAAACTCTACGTTAACCATTAATGGCACTCTTGCACCAAAGTACCCATCCCCAAGGAAGGTACAATTATACAACAGTTGCGAAATATAAGGGTCTGGATAGGGAACGCCCATGTATTCACAAGTATTCATTAACAGTAAATTTTAGACGCACTGAAAACACAAGCTCAAATAGACACTAATGGATCTTAAAGATAGTTTAAAGGGGGACAAAAAGGTTTGGATGGCCAAGATTTTTGAACCCAATGATTCCTCGTGTACCATATTATCATCTACACCAACCTACCGAAGCAATTTTATTTGAGTATCACAAACGCCCACTACTATGTAAATCCGCCACTGCTATCAAACCTTCAAATATTGTTGTCATTGCAGTCGGTCATTCGGGTCTCCTACTCCATCCTCTCAATTCCCTCACCACATAACTTACTACAGAGTAAAAAAACAAAATATTCCTCCCAAAACTTAGAGCTAATTCAAGTAAGCACTGAAACAAACTATAGAAACAAATGCTACAAGTCTCTCAAAACCTTTATGAGTGAAGAAAAACAAAGTACAGAGATTGGCCCACAACATACACAACACTCACTGCAAATAATACTTAAAAGGAAGAAGCAGAAAAGTTCAGTTCCATATATAGTAAAACATCAGCAAACCTGCTAGGAACAACAATTAAAAGCATCTAACTAACTGTCTCAAATACTTCACTTTTATCAGTACTGTCCTATGATTATTATGAGGTTATGACCTCATTCACATTACTAAAGCTCGTTGACCACTGACGTAAGCCGCAAATTCCTGAAACTTTCAACCTAGGACACTAGATCCTCCCCATTGTAATACCACAAATAAATTTTTAACACAGCTCATTTGATTACCTTTCTATTTCGAGAATGCACCTACACTATCAGTTTTCTTTGCACACAAATATAATTTGATCAAATTATCTTCCAAAATTGTTAGTTCAAACTGAAATCTTGTCCACTCATTGACACCTATATACAAAGAAAACGACCAAATATGTGAGTTCTAGAAATGAAAAGGTAAACAAATGACCGATAATGGCCACAAAGAGGAGTATATCCCGTAAATAATTGAACTTTCATCTAATTTCACTTCCTCTAGATTGACGCAACCAACAATGCAATTGTGAATTTCACACATCACATCACCTAAATCGATCAAAATCACAAACACACAGAAATCAAACAAAAAAAATTGAAGCGAAGACGAAAACGATAAGCAAAAGCAAGCAATACCCATTTCAATTCAGCAACTAAAGTAGCAAAACCGCCACAAATTACAATCACCCAGAAACCCCAAAAAAAAAAGAAAAGAAGGAAGAATAATAATTACGGGAATGTATTTGAATTTGCGACGAGGGGGCTCAACAGCAGCAACATCATCAACATCAACATCATCCTTTTTAATATCAAGATTAGGAGCATCATAATCACCATTAGCAGCAGCAGCATTAGTAGTAGTAGGAGGGGAAGAAGAAGAGGAGGGTTTGGAGAGAGGGGTCCACTTGAAGAGACGAAGATGGGAGACCGAAGACGACGACGAGGACGAGGACGAAGACGATGATGCGGCGTTGAGAGTGCCGTTGGAGAGGAGCGTTGAAGAAGAAGAGGAAGAGGAGGAAGAAGAGGAAGAAGGGGAGATGGGGACCCATGATTTGGACCACTTACGGACGGGACCGGTGAAGACGGTGGTGGTGCCGTACCTGCTCGATGATCTCCCTAGCCGAGCACCTACTCCCTCCATGCTGCTGGTGGTTGTGGTGGTGGCAGAGTGTGTGGGCCTTGTATGTTTATATGGCGTGGTTTTATTGATATTTGATTTGATTTCTCTCTTCTTGTATTTGTATTTGTGTCTGTGTTTGTGTTTGTGTTTTTGTTTGTGTGTGTTAAGGGACGGGGTCCGGGGTTTTGGGAATTTATTTAGAAGTCGAATATTGGGTTATTTGGGTCGGATTTTATTATTTCACTTAACTTGTTTATGTTTAGTTGTATGTATCAACATTGATACTCCCCCGTCTCGGTTAAATATGAAAAAAAGATTGTACAACCGGTTGTATTACAACCATCTCTAGTTTTGTGAGCATTATTATAATTTTTTTGAGCATTTGATAAACGTTATAAATGTAGCTCAAAAATCTTATAAGAAAACTCATAAACTTTACGCTCACAAAAGTGAAATAAGTTGTAGTACAACCGGTTGTACAATCTTTGTATTGGTCAAATGCTAACACTTCCTTTTTGCACAAAAAATAAGATAAGTGCTAAAATGTCTAATTTGCATTAAAGCATATTTTATTGTTGAAAATAGGAGAGAGTGTATATGGTGGGGTCAAATGAGTTGTAAAGTAGGTAAAAATAAGGGTATAATAGTCTTTTACTCAAATAAAGTTACCAAATATAGAAAGTATTAACAATTGACTTGTACACTCATAAATGAAAATTGTTAACAAATGACAGGGACAGAGGGAATATATGATATAAAATTCAAATTATTTGACCCAACTTATAGAGTACATAGTTGACTTTATGTCATGCAATTTAGATGTGGCGATTGGGTTGTTCGGATTGGATTTGACTAATTTGGTAAGTTGTTGAGGTTTAGTTGTATGTGGAATTAGGTCTTGTAAAATTTATACGCACTATTCGGTTTGAATTGATGTTGACCTATATAGAGCATATAAGCATTAATATGATACAAAATTCAAATTGACTTGACCTCATTTGACCCAACTCGTACATACTTGAGGTTGATGTTACGCAATTTGCTTCGACCCATACAGTTTATTTTATTTAAATCATTGTCAATTTTTACTTTGTTTTAAGTCGTCAATCAAACAAGTCACTATTAGATAACGAGTATGTTATGCGTACGTCTAATTAAATTAGTGTATGTATTCATTATGTTCGACCCTTAGGTCACTCAATGCTAGTTTCACCAAAATTTTGAGTAGAATTTCAAAGACTTGTATTAATATTTCTAATTAAGCAGTTTTTAGGCATTCTACAAATACCATCTAGTTTTACCTAACGAATTGTTATGAGTGAACATATTCAATAAATTCAACTCCCACGTTTAGAAAGGAAGGTTTGATACAACTTGACTTTTGTTACCTAGAATTTTCATCTTAAAGTGTATGTAAACACAACTTAGTTTTCAGCTTGGATTGTGATGTGAAAGTGTTTAGAAAGCAAAGATAAGTCTACTTCAAAAAGAAAGGACGGGCACAAAAAATATTTTTCCAAAAGTATTTTGCTTGAGGAGTTACGGTAAGAGGATAAATGGATTGTGCAACGGGTCTCTGTGATAGACTGATAGATATCCGTAGCGCAATACACTTATACCCGTGGATTTAGTAGCGGCCTTCACTTAAGTCAAAAGCCAAACTCAAACACAACTTGAACTACACCATCTGCAGTGACCAAATGAGAATAAAGATGAGCAAAACATGAAAGATCATCAAAATTCAGCTTTATTCAAAACCTAAATCAGCCTTGATCCTCGAAGGGCCATCCACCCATACCCATAAATAAAGCATATGATTCAAGGAAAGAGTCACGCAATAATCCCACTAATAAAATGGAATGAAAGATCAATTAGATTGCAAATGCAACTTCCACAACAAAGAATGAGGCGCTTGACCTTCCATGACGACATTCCAGTGATCTAAAATTGCAACATCATAAAGTGCAAAGCATTCTTTGAGATTCTTCAAGAAAAAAGAAAATGGAGTCTGCATAAAAAATAAACCTTGTAGGAGAACTACTAGCTGCATGGAAGTTGTCTCCTTTCACAATGAACATTCGCATTGTCACTGTTCTTCAGCAGTAACAGGTTTTGCTTCTTGGAAATAGTCGTGCCTGAAATTTTGTACGGAAACTGTGTAAATATAAGGTGCATCATGAACATAATTAGAGAATGCACCTAACATTTAAGTGCATTATAAACATAATTAGCAAGTGTGTGTGCAGTAATGACATAGAAGCTATAATCTGAAACTGTTGAGCTCATCTAGTTAAAGTCCAAGCAACAACTATAGGCCTACAAGCCAAAAGCAAGTGAAGGCTCATCATATACTTACTTAATCTTCCGGCTAAGTTGGTAAAGACCAGTTCCCGCCATGGCCACATTTACACTGAAAAGGTTCCAGTTTTTCTGAAATTCATAGTTCAAGACATGTTAAATAACATATTTGAGCAGTGAAAAAGAAGTCAAAAATTCAATCGAAAACAGGTTTCATTTAGTAGAAACTCTTCATTCTCCGTAGTACGAGAGGAAAAAATTCCAACGGCATCAATTCATTTAATATTAAGGTAAACAAACTCCAATAGCCAACAGAGAGCAATTCAATAACGAAACCTTTTGATGAATGCGCATTGAGATAATTTGCATTGTGAAAAACAGGACTTACGAATTTCTGATCAGTATCTTTTCGAATCATGCCTTGTTCTTGTTGTTGTAATAACAAGGTAGGGGACCATGAAAGGGAGGGGGAGCAAGAGTGTTTTTACTACACAATCTTTCCTATGTTGGAAGGATTCTGATTTGGCATGAACTATTGACTATCACATGATGTGAATCACCAGCTCAAAGTTTCTTAAGTTCGTTGAGTTACTGAGTTATATATTCATAGAGGCATATGGAATTGATTGACAAGAAGTTCGGCCTCATGCCGAGAGGGATATATTGATGTGTACACTGCACTGTGGATATAGAAGAAAATAACTTACAGGGGTAATAACAGTACTGTAGCGTGACCATATAATCCCAGTGCAAGTAACCGCTGATGAGGAGGAGAAGAAACAGGAAATTAGAAAACTTGAGATACTGCCAAAAGAATATACTCATAAAATGCTCCTTACAACATAAACAATTTAAAATGTACATCGTATCATATAATGACATGGTGAATATGCAAGATATTATGCAGGATGCCAAAATTTATAGGTGATGAGGCAAATACCTATTTGCTGAGGATATGATAGTTTCTCAGGCGGCTTAGCAAAGTCTGCAATATTGGCTATACTAATGCCCCACTTGAAAGTGGGTGCCCAAAAGTGAACTGCACAACAAATAAGTAGAAGACGGAGGAATCAGCAAAACAAGAACTATAGCAATAAGAAAAATTTAGGATTCACAAATGAGATTTAACAGAAATTGCCACAAGGCAAAAATAAATTGGATAATAACCCCCCACAGACATCTCAGTATGGACATCTTCCAATCATTTCATATTTTCATATCAGCGACCCATGTCGAAAATGACTGTCTAATATTCATACATCTCATCATTATCATCGTCGTTATCATCATCACAAACGCCTCAAAGCCTACAAAAGGGCTCATGCTCCACGCATCGTCATCATCACCACATATGCCATCGTCGTATCAGAATAAGTTATTTAGGGACAAGCACAAAGCTTGTTCATACGTGAAGTATCCACTCCCTCCGGTTTTTGTTTTCTTCCGACTTCTCAAATTATGTGAGGGGATATTTCAGAAATGGGAAGAAAACAAATACCCTTCACCTTTCATCCTAAAAATTGTTACTTTTACGAAGTCGACAAGTGAAGTGCTCATAATATATCAAGGATTCCTCAACCAATATCTAATGGCCAATTAGATGACTCAAGATTCCAACTTTCACTAAAGGCTCATATTGTGAAGCTCAGTTCAGACCGCCTGCTTTATATATAAGCACATGTACATATAATCATAAAGTAAGTAGCGTATAACAAATTGAAATCATACACACAGAAGACATACTCCAATAACACAGCTCAAGCAGAAGGAAGTACTCCGTAATTTGTAAGCAGTAGCCATACAATTTCCCCACAAATTCAATAACAATAATGAAAAAGGTTAGCTTAAAGCACGGGTAAGACAGTCCTACGACAGGAAAAGGCAACATCGCAAAATCCTATCAGCACAACGTGTATGATCGACTTCCCCAAACCTTTCTAGCTCGTTAAATTGTTTACTAATTCTTGTATGAGACCGTCTCACAATATTTTATTGTGAGACGAGATCATTCGTAATCATTTATATGATTTTTGTACCTCGTTTAACGATAATAGTGACCTCCTATTTTTGTCACCATTCTCATGATATTTGTACTCATTTTATTGATGTTGGTATGGTATCTGGTAGCCATTTTACTATCTTTTGTAAATGTCTTTATATTTTTCGTACCCCTAAGCTCGTTAAATTGTTTCAGTTAGCTGTTCATTACGAACACAATGCTTGCTAAAACGATTCACAACTCCCACCTTTAAAGACCGCGTAACAGCTCACGATCAGGACAACATTTATGCCCAAAACTAAGGAAATTATTAAAACAGTTTCAATTAATTCGTCACAAGCAGAGGCGGAGCTACATAGTGTCAATTATCAAAAGGGTAACACTCGCAACCCCAAACCCCGAAAAAAAAAATACTCATATTAACGAAAAATCCTGGTTACGCCCCTGGTCACGAGGACTCTCTAATCGAAACACAACGTCGTATCTAAATCAGGAATCAAAGATGATTAAATCAACCGTGTAATTATAATCCAAACATGTTTAGGCATTCATCAGATAGAATTAACAGGATTAAATCGCACGTATTATTATTATTATTAATAATAATAATAATAATAATAATAATAATAATAATAATAATAATAATAAAAAAGGAAGAAAAGAAACGAACTAGTTTTGGGGCCAGCGGGATGGTTCCATAGAGCTTGTATTTTGGAAGTCGCCATTCTTTTCTCTCTCTCTATGTGCTTCTCAAATTCGTCAAATGCCCCTTTTCTTTTTCTTTTTTTGATTGATCGATAAAGTTTCACAAATAAAAATGTTACGAGTACTACGTGGGTAGAGACTAGAGAGCCCGGTTAATGATTGATTGGCATTCAGAATGAGATCGGTCGTTTTAGGTAATTATTTTCGGTCGTTTGTAAATTGTGATCGGAATAAATTAGATTGTAGTATTCTTTTGGGTATGGTATGTCTTAGGTGTCTATTATTAAAAAAGTACTAACTCCGTCTAACTCAATTGTTAACATTTACTTTTTGCACAAAAAATAAAGTAAATAATTAAATGTCCATTTTACCCTTTATTAGTACACATTTTGTGGTTGAAAGTAGGAGAGAGTGTATATGTGGGGTTAGACCTGACAAAACAGACCCGACTCAGTTGACCCGACCCGATAAGGCTGACCCGAGACCCGAAATTAACATAAAACCTCAAAACCCGAATTGACCTGAAACTCAAATTGACCCGACCCGACCCGACTCGATATTCACTCACTCGAAGTAGACCCGAAACCCGAATTGACCTATTGACCAAATATCAACCTATTGACCAAATTTGCATAATTTAAACACAAAGTGACCCGACTCGAGCTGATCCGACCTGAATTGACCCGAACCCAAAATGACCTAATAATAGCAAACCCGAAACAGACCCGAGACCCAAAATGATCCGACCCGACCCGACCCGAACGGATACATTTGCTAGACCCAAATGACTCGACCCAAACCCGACCCGATTGACCCGTTTGCCAGGTCTGTGTGGGTTAAGTGAGTTGTAAAATAGGTAAAAGTATATAATAGTCTTTTACTCAAATAAAGTTACCAAATATAGAAATGTTAACAATTGACTTGTACACCCACAAATGGGAAGTGTTAAAAAATGACCAGGACAGAGGGAGTATATCGTATAATAATGTTTTGATTCCCCCCACTTGATATTTGGTAGAGTTGAAAAATATATTTGTGTGATATATAATCCTATTTATAAATAGAAGGAAATTATATTTAATTACTACGTTAAGTAAACTTTACCCCTCAAGTTGGATTTGGGATCCAAACACCTATGTTACACGGTAATAAATTTGAAACTAATTATACATGAATCAAATTGAATTCACTCGAAGACATTTACACCGCCAACACCAACATCCTTTGAAATTAAAATTCAGACAAGAGGCTTGTCGCTGAAAAAAAAAAAAAAAAAAGTTTCAATGCATGAAAAAAATGTAAAACCATTATGAGTCATGGGTTAAAAAATGTACTATTTGAACATACAAATGCTATTGTACTTAATGACAAATATATATGGACTACATTTTTATAAATAACATTACATTTAGGCCAATTTTAACAATAAGTGAATTAAACATCTGATATAATACATCAGATTATTAGATTCTGAGTTTTTTTAAAAAGAATCTGAGTTTTCCGATAAATAATATGAGTGAGTGTTAACCATGTATAAACATGCTCAAAATTTTTTTATTAAAACTCAACAAAACATGTATTTGGGGTAGTACATCAAATGTACCATCCTTTTTTCCCAATTTTAACGAGTCCGCCAATCTCTTACGACCCGATCATGATCACCTCAAGTAGTAGTACTAGTAAGAACCAAAAGAAACGATAGAAAAGAAAGAGACAAGTCTCCTTAGTTCATCGAAGAGAGAACAACAAACGAAATGAATAAATGAAACTAACACAAATAGCGAGACCATTAGTTTTAGTGTCAATCTCACTCTTAATTTCCCTCACTATCATTCAACTCAGCAACACAACACCGAGCCTAAACCCAAACCCGAACCGAAACCAAATGGCTGCAGGACGGAACCGAAGCTTCATATTGTGGCTACATGGGTTGGGTGATTCCGGACCAGCAAACGAACCAATAAAAACAATATTTAAATCAAGTCAATTCAACTCAACCAAATGGTCTTTCCCTTCTGCTCCTCTCAACCCTGTCACCTGCAACCGTATGTTTCATGTTTCTCCTCGATTCCGCTCATTTGTTTATTTTTGGTTTTGGCATGAAAACCGGGGTGGAGACCCATGGTTAAATCACAAGTGGACAATAATAGATGTGGACTCAAAGTTACTTGCATTCCTGAGTAAAGAGATGAATGGTACCCAAAATAGAATAGGTAAACAAATGATTAGGACGGCGGTTGACGGGAGTATTATTTGGTGGGTTCATGTTTTTGGACATTTATTTTACTGTGTGTGTCATGAAATGTTAGCATCTTTTGTACCATTGATTAGTGGCGGAGACAGGCGGGGGCTGGTAGGGTCGGCTGTCCCCCTAAACCATGAAAAAATTAAGATTTTTAGTTAAATTTTATAATTTGTGCTCTAGATTACTTTATTACGGAGTACATTAATAGTTCGCTTCCTGAAAATTTCCGCCCCTTTTAACAATAAATGCTGGGTACGCCACTGCACTGATGCTTCGATGTGTGTTAAGTAGTAATTTTGAAGGAAAAAGCTGTGAGAGTGAGAAAATAGGGTGAAAGTAGAGGGCTTTATGTGTTGTTGAATTTACTTGTGTACTTAGGCCCTAATCTTTTGGACTTCATTTCTATTTACTTCACTAGTTTAGTTTAGTTTAGTTTAGCTCTTCTCGGTAGGAATTTGTTCTTACTTCTGTTTAGTTCCATTAAGTATTTTTTTTGTAATGAGGTTTAAATGAATTAGAATTCTGAAAGTTAGAACTAGCCTGACTTGCTGGGGAATGTTGCTGATGAAATCGAAGGGAAAGAGAAAGAGGGTGCTTCAAGTATAATGGATGTTAGGAGATTGTGTCGCACGACAGTGTTGATGAATCTAAATTGATGGCGATGGATCCAACTACCACAAAGTAAGAGTTACACTTGTTGATGGTGATGGATACGTGGGTTAGTTTCAATTGATCACTTACACATAACACGGTTTGTGAATATGAATTTTATGAGATGAGATGAGATGACACCAGATTAGGAATTCATTGTATAGTTCATTATCAAATTTATCTAGTTCAGCATTGAGGCATTATTGCGAGGTAGAAAGTAGTTAGGCAGCCAAGAGACTCTGAGTACATTGGTTGAAAACTCTCGATTGGGGCGGGCTGAGGGGGATAGTGTAGTGTAACTAGCATTCAGAGCCTGAGGCGAAATTCGACGGTTTGCGGTCCAGTGAGTGGTTTGAAATATGCCAATAGTGGTGGGTTCCTTATCTTTCTATGCACATCAATACACCAAGTCTCTTATCATACTCCATATTATTATACTCCTATGAGATGGTAATACTTTGACATCTAAATAAAAAAGAACAGCCTTGTCCAAGTTGAATGAGTATGTAATTGTTGAACTGCGGTTTTTTAAATTGTGACACGTCTTTGAATATTTAACCTGATATAACATGTCAAGTTCTTCTGTTTATAGTTATTTGTCCGCACTCCCGCCTGAAATGAAAAAACGCGATGATCTTCCTCATTTGCTTTTCTTGTAGATGGTGCTAAAATGCCCTCTTGGTTTGATATACCCGAGATTCCAGTGACCTCTGTAAGTTCTTGTTTATATATTCATGTTATTCACAGTCTTATTAGATCCTCTCTTTCTCAGAATCTCAGCTCTGCGATCATTTCTGTATCAAGTATGGACTACTCATGTTTTCTTTTTAAGAATTTACCTGCTCACTTGTGCTTTTGATGCTCTCTGGTCTTCAGCACTCCCCAAAAGACGAGGCTTCTTTGCTGAAAGCTGTAAAAAATGTTCACACTATGATAGACAGAGAGGTTGCTTCGGGCATAAGTCCTGATAATATATTTGTTTGTGGATTTAGTCAAGGAGGTATCACTTACTGTCTTCCACCCTTAAAAAGAAAAATGCATTTTCCTCTTAAATTTGTCAAGGACTTGAGGAATATCGTTAAAAACTTGGTCATTATGCAGGAGCCTTGACGCTGGCAAGTGTGCTTTTGTATCCAAAAACGTTAGGAGGTGGTGCAGTTTTCAGTGGTTGGCTTCCTTTCAATCATTCTATTATTGAACAGTTTCCCGAGGATGCAAAGAAGGTACAAATGATTTTTAATAACAAGAGTTTTGTGCTTCTATCTGTTGTGAATTGGTTTACAAAGCTTGCTGAATGTCAATCATGCATTACACATTTACACCTTTGATGTGTGTTTCCCAAGTGTTGAGTAACGCTTATTCCGTAAGCTGTTTCCTTTCTTCAACGGCTAGGGTTGTACTCCTTATTTAGTATGTAAGCTGTTGCTTGTTTGACAACGAAAAATGGACCTCTCTCTTTCGATACAAAGTATGTAAAATTTGATAATTGTAACCCGAAGGGTTTGTTTGGAGAAGGGGAGGGCAGGACTTGTTATTGTTTCTAATTAGGTAAATTGTTCCTTTCCCTTGCCAGTGCATTCCCTTTCTCTTCCCGTTCCTCTCTTTGAAATCCTTCTATCAAAACAAAGAGTATATCCACATTTTACGTTTTTGACTTAGAAAAACTGGATAAGATCTGCCGACAATATGAGTAATTAGAAACTTCATTTTCTTATAGCGAGAGAGACTAATGGTTTAGCAACTTAGCATAATCTGCCAAGGTGCTTTTTGTCTTCAGTTGATCCAATAGATCACTGTTTTATTAGTAAGTCTAATACTTAAGCTTTCTCAGACACCCATATTGTGGTCGCATGGAATGTCTGATCCAACGATATTGTTCGAGGCTGGACAAGAAGGGCCTCCTTTCCTTGAAAGAGCTGGCGTAACTTGCGAGTTCAAGGTACTAAATATCATTACAATTGTTCAACTATCATGTAGTTTGTTCATTGTGTCGTAGTTTGATAACTAACAATCAGATGATGATGGTTATGGGCCTTGTGGCAGGCTTATCCCGGTCTAGGTCATTCTATAAGCACTGAGGAGCTGAAGAATCTTGAAACATGGATCGAATCCCGCTTAAGAAGTTCGTCTTAGTGCAATTTGCCCTCCCCGACTTGTCAAGTGTGCAGAGGCATATTTAATGGGGATATCAACCGCAACATAATTGTCAGGCTATTGTCATATTTCACATTTATCACATAGTACTAGTTGTGCTTTCTTTTTCAAGTCCCTATTGGCCTTAATAAAATCTTATTGAAAAATATTTGACATTGTCATGGCTTCAATTTCTTATGTTTTTGTAGAGACATGTCAGATTTTATCCACGATACATCATCCCTATGAAATGCTCCGATGTTGAATAAATCTTATAACGTGATATGCTCAGAATGAGCCATCTTTTTTAATGTAAAACTGTTTTCAGCATTGTTAATGCTCTACAACATATTTATTGCCGACAACCAACCAAAACAATGATGAACGAGGCGTCTACAAGAAATGCACGATACAGAACGCCCTGAACAATGACGGGACAAAACTGTGAACCGGTCTTCCCCAATTTGTTTCGATAGGACGGAGACTGTTACTTCAACAACTTAATGTAATCGTCATCTTATCCTCAACAAATATGTGATGCCGTACCCTACGAAATGTTCAAACAAAAATCAAACCGTGAGATTTTTGACTTAGCATGTAGACAGTAGACATGTACCCCAAAAATTAACAATGGGAAGACGTGACATATCATTCAAATATGACCTCTTTGAATCATATAATACGCAACATGATAGAAGCTTTGGTCTAATGTGACCATTTCAACCATTTTCTCAACCCTTGTTTTAATTTGTTTCTCCTACCTACATTCTGTTATATTAATGTTATTTTAGTCTTATATATGATTAAGACTAATTATTCCATAATTAATCCTTATATAATTCTCTCGTCTACCTACATAATGCGCTAACAAGTTAATAATAGTGAGTATTTGTAGGCATACATAAGAGGTGCTAGTCACTAACTATAATGAATATTTTATACAAATAGGTATTTGTCAAATGTAGGTTTAGGAAAATTATTTCAACCCTAATGAATAAAATGAAGTATTCACAAGAGGAATGGAGGCAAAGTCAATAAAATTAGAAAATGTGTTGAAAATTTTCATTATTATTTTACTGTACTAATTTCATAGGATAAAAAATTTTCGTTTTTCTCTTTTTTCAAGCACATAGTTAAGACTACTTAAGTGAATCAAATCATTTTGATTTTGGTTCTCAAATGATTTATCATTGGTCGAACAAATTTCAATTTCTAAACTATATTCGAGTTGTTCTAATCGAGTCATATTCAAATGATTTTACGTACCAAGATCATACCCTTACTCTAATCATTAATAACTTTCGAATCTCTTTATTTGATTTTATGCACCTTCATTAATCATTACATAATCAATAACTTAAAAATAGAAAGAATCATATTTTACAAATTTGGACAATGCTCCCTTTCCACGCTTTTTTCTTCTTTTTGTGGAAATTTATATATTTATTTACATTTTCATTTTAGACAATTTCTTTTTGAGCTGAAATTCAATTTTCTTTTTAGACAATCAATAACTTGCATATACTCCATTGAAAAATGAATCGAAAAGCAAACGTAAAACATTATTAGATGAATCAAGGAGCATTATATACTCCCCTATTCGTCCCGATTATTTGGCTACCTATTCCATTTTCGAATGTATTATTATTCATCTGTTACCTTGCTATATTAGGAATGTATCTTATGAGTAACTTGATATTTTATACAACGTATCATTTCTTTTCCATTTGTCATTCAATAATGGGTCCTAGGGGTGAAACGAGGGGGAGCTGAGGCTAGCGATGGCGGCTACCTTCCCCAAATATCGAATTTATTCGATATTTAATTAAAATTTTCAAAATTTATCAAATTTATCTTATTCTATACGTACTCCGCCCCCCTAAATTTTCTCCGCCCCTACTAAACTAAAATACTAGCCACGCCACTGATGTGATGTAATCTTCTCCTTACTTTTTTTTTATCTTTATCCCAATAATAAAGATATAAACAAATAACCGAAACAGATGAAGTACTTCTCTATCAATTTTACCATAGATGCATACATATACTCTATTTAACGAGCTAGGAAGACTCCATAGTCCCATAACACAACACCCCGTGTCGACTACGGTGAGAAGAGGGTAGATATAAGACACTTAAGACTAATTCTCATACTCTTTTATTTACTCATAATAATAATTCCTCAACTATCTCAACTAACTAAAACAAACACCTCTCCTCTCTAAGACTCTAACCCACCTCATCTAACCAACAAACCAAACCAAACCAAACCAAACCAAACAAACACCTCAACTCAACTCACAAATACAAGTAACAACAATATGAAGAAACTCTACCGCAAAGGTAGTAGTGTCCACCCTTCACCAACACCAACACCAACACCAACACCAACACCATCCTCACCGATTACATCCGACCAATTCCTCTCCATCCTGCCCTCCGCCATCTTTGCTCTCGCCGTTGCGCTCTCGCCCGACGACAAACATGTCCTGGCCTATCTCCTCTCTTGCTCCACCACCACCACCCCCATTGACTTTAACCCTTCCAACAAAAAACACAACACCACCAAAACTCACCAACAACAACACCAACCATGTTTTACTTGTTACTGTTTTACTTGCTACACAAGTTACTGGTCTCGTTGGGATTCCTCCCCTAACCGTCACTTGATCCATGAAATCATTGACGCTTTCGAGGATTACCTCCTTACTACTACCCCCAGGAATACTCGCCGTCCCCATAATAAGAAGAAGAAAAACCATCATCATGTCATTCCTGCTAACAACAAGTGTTTTCTTGACAATAATGATGTCCTTATTCATAATACTACTAATGTTGTTAATGTCGAGTCGGGTCGGGTTGAGCCGGTGGATGAAGGCCGGTTTGGTGATGATGATCAAGCTGAGGACAAACCCGGTTCTGTTAGGAAAATGGTCAGTTTTCTTTGGGGTACTCTTTGGGGTTAATTAATAAGATTTTTAATTTGGGTTTATTTTGTTAAATCATATCCTATAATCAAGCTCTTGTTAATTAATTTCCTTTTTTTTTTTTGCTTTGTTAATTAAGTCAATATGATCAAGGTTTTTTTCCCCTGATTTTCAATCTTGTGTACAACCATGTCAACCAATGTAAAAAAAAAAAAGAAATGGGTAACTTTTGATGTTGAATTTTAACCAAATGGGTAAATATACATTTGACCTTGCTTTGATTTGTCATGAACGATGGTTGCAATGACATGAGCAATGTTATGAACGGTCTTTTTTAAAAATAAATATTATGTACTGTATCATTTTATGGGCTTGTAAAAGAATAAAGTTAGAAAAGAGATCGTCGACAGCATTGCTTATTGAGATATTTTGATGTAATATTGTTGGTAAAAGAATTGTAAAAGTGTTAACTTGCTACCTAATGAGATATGTTTTCCTACACCTACCAAAAATATGGTGAAATTTTTTGGTGGTTCGTTGCTAATTATTGATTATTGTATTAAATAAGGTGACACAAAGATTATGAACTAATTAAGCTTAGCTACACTTTTCAAATAGTTTCTATCATGCATTCCACCTTTTCTTATTGAATGTTCTTAATTTTGGAATTGTAACATTAAATTGTTTCTTATGGAAATTACTATGCTAGATGAAAAGTCACTTTATTGTAAAATATAACTATTCAATACTATGATATTTTTTATTGTCATCGTCAAATAAGAACAATATAAACTACTCTGTTCTACGTACATAAATTTACTACACAAGTGTTTTAATCACAATATAGATAATCATTTGGTGCCTTTATTACTATATACGGAGTACTTTATGATCTAATTAGTAATTACCTTATCAAGGTTATGGTGAAACGTCGAAGGTTTGAAACACTAAAGAACGTAAGATACAGAGCACTTCGTAACCTTTACCTATGGTTCTACTTATATAAAAGATTTTAGATTGTTATTTATGAAAACATTATTCCGTGTAACATCGAATTTTGTGTTCGTGGATATATATCTTAAAATTATTTGGCAATTGGCCAATTACCCTAGAGAGCAATGAGCTAAGTTTAGAATCACAAAAAGAATGCAATTTCAAATGGTCCAAGAATATGTGGCAATTCAAAGTTTTCTTCATCCAATTTGGTGGTTGTTATTAAGATGCACTTAACATGCAATGCTTAGCTTAATTACACCTCTTATGAGTCTTATCATACATGCATCATCACCTCATAAGTAGGTATGTATTTGCATTATTCTAAATTATCCTTTTAGACGATGGAGTAGTTGTGAAATGTGAATCATCCAATGATATTTAATTAAACACTTTGTATTCAAGTTTGTTTGAATTTGGATCAAACTGTGTGAGGTCAGACGGTCAGTTCATTTTGAGTTTAAGTTTGTTCTTAAAAACAATTCTCGTACATGGTTAAATCAAATAAGTTAGATCAATTTGAGTTTTAAGTCATCTTAAGTTTTTTATTTCGAAATATTTCGTGTTAATTCAGATAAATTCGAATTAGATTTTTCAAATCAGTCCAATCTACCTAAGAATCCCGAGGGAAAGAAAGAAGAAAGGAAAAGCATGGCCATGGGTCATGGGCAACAGAAAGCAAGAAGAATATCTTTTGTGCAAAGCTCCATAGAGATTTGTCCCACCGTTGTGTGCATTTTTATGGCTTTACAATACGATTTGGGCGACATGATAACTTTTATACGGCTTTGGACTACTCAAAAGTTGTCATAGGAATGCGCATTCTCCTCACCTTTTTGTCTACCCAATCAACAAAACAATTATTTTATGGCCCTATGAATAAATAATTAATAAATTAGATAAATGTAACAAATTCATTTTGATCAATGGTAAATTTGATACGGAGAATTTAGGAAAAGAGTAGTACGGTAATATATGTTATAAGGTTAAATCAGGTCAAATATGTTGAATAAGGCAAAAGTAAAATGTTTAGGAAATATCAAGATGTTTGTTCATATCTATACAAGTAGGCTACCCGTTTTAAAATTAAAACGAATAATCCGTCTTAAATGAGAATTTATGTTAAGGAAATGATATATTTACTTAAGTGATATAGGAGTACAAAGTATTTCTCTAAGGGCTCGCTTATCATCACTTTATACAATATCACTGTTACACATACTTTTCTAATTTAGGAACAAATAAGAACTCATATGAGTACAATAATATTAAATTGTTACTATATTTATTTTACCTCAGTTTCTTAATCATTATGTCAATTGTAGATAACAATTTAATGGGAAGTTAAAAGTAAAATATAACATAAAAGTATGTTGTAAGTGGTAAAAATGCATGTTATCCAATCAATAAATTTATTTTGATTTTGCACGTCATTATAATTTTAGAAAAATATGATTTGTCTCATTAAAATGAACGTCCTTAATTCATCGACTTTGATACGGGACACTCAATGTTGACATGCAAGCCAAACTTGACTGTTTGGACGAGGAGGAATGCAGAATTTGGACTCATTAGAGTTTACCCAATGTACATGTTTTGACTCTCCATCTTTGATAAATATAACCGCGTACAATGACTTCAAACTTGTTACGTGTGATCTCTTTAATTAGTATACCGACTTCTACCACTAATAAGAACATTCTAGCGAGATTAATATTAGGGCACTTGGATAACGATTTACGGAATACTATTTTACGAGAGTGTATATTATAAGATTATTTATTAAGAAAATTTATACGGATTTTATTAAAATGTGCCCTAAGTGCATATGATAAAAACTCATAAAAGAACATCACCAACCGGCAACCACTATCGACAAATTCCCTAACTCATACTCCGTACGAACTACTCCATACCTTGTATCGTCAATAAACGAAGATAATACGAGTAATAACTATAAAGAGAATGAGGATGTTACTAGGTTAAATATTGTTAAAACTTAAGCCCGACATGTAATATTGTGCTTCCGTACATGTTTATACTTCAATTTGTACCACTTTCTAAATCACACAGTTGAAAGGTCACGAAAAAAAGCAGCTAATGCGTCAATTGCTATTGAAAATAAACAAATGTTTGCCAGTTTGAAATTGGTCCCTTAATAAAGGTTTCAAAACATTAAAAATGTAGTTTGGTGAGTGAGAGTAGAAGCAAATTGACTATGTAAGGTCACCTAATGACAAATTGACTACATTATTAGGTGAAGATTCTCACACAATTATCTTTTCTCCTTTCAAAAGGATCTCGTCGGAGCAATCAATCCATACAGTACTCGCTTACTAGAACCCGGGTAATTGAAAACGATCTACGGTATACGCTACTTGATTACCGTCTCTACCAATATATATAAGACCAAATACATGAAGTAAAGTAAGACGACTCTCTTAACAAACAATATCAACAAGGACCAAATGAGATGAGTTTTCAACTTAACTACTCCCTCTCCTACTTCGAATTGGCAGTCGTGCCAAATCGGACCTTACATCAAAATGAAAGTTGCGTTTATTCCGGCCCAAAAAAACGCCAACATTTCATCGTAACGCAAAATAACCTAAGTTTTCTTATCCCTAATTATGGGCCACGGTCTACATGTTCAGCCCATGACACACTTCTTGGACAGAAGACTTTGAAAAGTCTACTGCCAAACGAGTGAGGAAAAACGCACTTATTGACAATGCAGAGAGTCAAACCATATACACTTCATATTCATAAGAGGCAACCATATATATACACTTCATCTGCTCATTTTATGCTAAGTTACATAAAATGTGGTATACTATACTCATCTTCTTGATAATTCATCATCTCCTGCTGAATTCATCATCGTTCTCGTCTGCAAAACCTATTTCTTCTTTCTCCATTCAAAGTTCGCCATGGAAACCTACCCAAAATATTACCCTGTCGTCTCCTAACTCAACTTTTACTGCGGGTTTTTATCCTTTAACCCCGTCGTCAAAACATTACGTATTCGCTGTTTGGTACGCCAGCATTTCTGAACATACTGTAGTATGGTCTACTAAATGGGATTTACCTATAGACCAAACAGGGAGTTTGACTATTACCTCCAAAGGTGAGCTTCGGCTCGCTAATGGGTCGTCATCATCTGGGCCTAACCCGTGGCCTGGTCCAGTTCCTACGGGTATGAATTCAACCCGCTTGAGTCTAAGGGACGATGGTAACTTGGTGTTTGGGTCATGGGATAGTTTTCATCATCCTACTGATACGATTCTACCCACACAGAACATCAATGGCACCATTTTGACGTCTAGGAATAAGAAGTTTCAGTTCACAGGTTCGAAAAGTTTGGTGCTTAATGGGTCAGACTCGTATTGGAGTGCGGCTAATGGGTTCGTGAGCCTTGGGCTTGATGGGAAGATTCTGGTTGATGGCAGCGTAGACCCGCTTCTTGCTTCGGATTTTGGACAAAATCTTACCAGGAAGCTTGCCTTAGGTAATGATGGGAACCTTAGGGTCCTAAGTTATGACCCAAAAACGGGAGAATGGGTTACTGTCTGGCTGGCTGTGCTAGACATGTGCCAGGTACATGGGTTATGTGGGCCGGGTTATATTTGCTATAGTGACGGGTCTACTTTATCGGATTATGAGTGTGTGTGCCCACCAGGGTTCAAGCGAAGCTCCATGTCAGACTCTTGTGAGAATAAGATACAGATAATTGATCAAGAGAAGAGTAAGTTTTTGCGTCTTGATTATGTTAACTACTCAGGTGGGTCGAGTCAAACTGATTTAAAGGTTCCTAACTTTGTTGAATGCCAATCTAAGTGCCTGTCAAACCCGAAATGTCTTGGATTCGGTTTCAAGTATGATGGCACTGGCTATTGTGTGCTTCAACTCGACAAGCTCCTAAATGGGTACTGGAATCCAGGTACCTTCACTGCATTTTATCTTCGGGTAGACAGGTCGGAGACTGACTCGAGTAACTTCACAGGGATGTCGGAAGTGCTCACCACTACTTGCCCAGTTCGGATTAGCTTACCAGACCCGCCCAAAGATTCCAATGAAACAGCTCGGAACATAATGATTATAGTCGCAGTATTTACCATTGAAATTGCCAGTGGGGTGCTCTTATTTAGGGCCTTCCTCAAAAGGTATGTCAAGTACCGGGACATGGCACAAACACTCGGCCTTGGGCTGTTGCCTTCAGCTGGGCCTAAAAGGTTCACTTACAGTGAGATCAAAGCAGCCACTAACGACTTCTCTAAAGATAACGTGATTGGCACTGGTGGGTTTAGTGATGTTTACATAGGGAAGTTACAGGATGGAAGGCCAGTGGCTGTGAAATGCTTGAAAAACATTTCTGGTGGCGATGCTGAGTTTTGGGGCGAGGTAACGATCATAGCTCGTATGCACCACCTCAACCTGGTCCGTCTATGGGGCTTTTGCAATGAGAAGGGCCGAAGAATTTTGGTTTACGAGCATGTACCTAACGGGTCACTCGACAGGTACTTGTTCCGACCCGGCCACATTATTGGCTCAAATGATCCAGAAATCGAGGGTGAGATGAGTTCAGGAGGCCTCCAACAAAAACCCGTACTTGATTGGAATATTAGGTACAGGATTGCCATAGGGGTAGCGAGAGCAATTGCATACCTGCACGAAGAGTGTTTAGAGTGGGTATTACACTGTGACATTAAACCTGAGAATATACTCCTAGGAGATGACTTTTGCCCCAAGGTTGCAGATTTCGGCTTATCAAAGCTCAGGAAAAAGGAACAAATGGTGACAATGTCAAGGATTCGGGGAACCCGGGGTTACCTAGCGCCCGAATGGACCAAGAAGGACTCGGTCACCTCCAAGGTTGATGTGTACAGTTTCGGGATGGTGCTGTTGGAAATTGTGAGTGGGGTAAGGAATACAGTGCAGCTAAATGATATGCCTAGTGAAGAGTGGTATTTCCCAAGGTGGGCTTTTGAAATGGCAATCGAGGAGAAGAGAATGGATCAAATTTTAGACCGTCAAATTAAACAGGCATATGATGACAGGCTACACTTTAAACTGGTTGATCGTATGGTGAAGACGGCAATGTGGTGCCTCCAAGAGAGGCCTGAGATGAGACCATCAATGGGAAAGGTGGCTAAAATGCTTGAAGGCACCGTCGAAATAATGGAACCTCCAAAACCAACACTCTTCAACATATGAGGCATTTGGCATAGAGAATAAAGCAGCGTTTTTCCTCTTTTTCAAGGTTTGTAAAGGAATAAGGCTTAACAACTTGTAATTATTCTGAATTCCTTATTTCTCCCCCACCCTACACAGTATACGCGGAAGCTCTGAAGGCATTGGGATAGTGTTGTTATTTGTTGTTTATCTAAGAAGTTATATCGATTGACAATGTACAATTTTCACAACCAGCTATTGACATTGATTCTAAACATTGTTGCTTCAAACAATTAATATACACTGACAATAAGTCTACAGATTCATGACAAATCAAGAATAACCCTAGAAAACATTCACAGAAGTTGAGAAAATAGTAAAGGAACTTACTTGCAATCGTTTTTAAGGCGACTAATCATAGTGGCCATTCAAAGTCTGTTTCCATATAGCTTCGTCTACACTCTGAATATCTGCACACAACATTTCAAGAAAAGTTCTGTTTATGCACAGAAAACACACCCTAATTCATGCTAATATACTTTCCAATATTCGCATTAGCTTAACTACTTACTACCAAGCGCCATTGAGAAGATAGATAGATAGATAGATAGATAATCACGACAACTACCCCCAATGGCGTAATGGCTCCCTCTCATGGCAAGGCAACGGAGTCGGATGAACGCAGTCTTACTCCTTTTATTCCGTTGTATTTCAAAGCCAATAAGTTGCTATGTTTGGCACCATTGAAAATGGAAATGATGGTAACATAAATTGCTCAATACAAACTCCACAACCTTCAAAAACACTTTATTACATTACTAACTGTTGTATATTTTAACAAAAATATTTTGAACATAAATAAATTTAATACTAGTTATTTTGAAAAATAATTAATGATGAATTATTAATTATTAATTAAGTTCTTCTATGCTTTAAACAAGCTTGTACTTCAGGGAAAATAAACAAAAAAAGAAAACTTGGTTTAAAAGACTCCAAAGGTACCGGGCAAAGCTTCAAAATTGAAAGCTAACAATTTAACTCAAAACGGCAAAAATTTAACGCTTATCATCTGAGGGTCTTACACAAAGTTGCAGGGAAAGTAAGAACGAGTGATAATTTTTTTCCCACTAAATACATAAGCACTTCAATTAAAGTTGATCATTTGCTCATTTCGTCACTGATATTTTCACCTGGTGAAAAGAGGCAACATCACCAGCCGATCTCCAAAAATACAATGATATACACACAAGGCTTCATAAAAACCATGGAAGATCCTGTTAGTTTGTGACCTACATGGCCTTTAGTCATATGGGTTTCTGAAGTTCTTTAGCAGCTCTGGAATATCGTAGCCAAGCATGTCGTCAACAGCTTGAATCATCTTCGGCTTCAATTTTTCGAATTTGTCAATACTATAGCCACCAAGAACTTCTCTGAAATGCTCAACGTAAGGAAAGTCACCAGCTGGTAAATGGAATTCCCTTTGAACCTGATTGAAAGTTACCACATAGCAGGTTAGATGACACTAGCAGGGTAACAAGGCTCGAGAAGCATAAAGGGGCAACTCGGTTTAGGTCACCCGGTCAAACTGGTCTCAGTATCAGAGACTATTCTACTAATGTGATATAGTGGGTACCTTGGCAAATTCCGCCTCAAGGTTGTCGATTAGCCGTTGTTGAGTTTTGCTCTTTCCTATCATGGCCGGCATCTCTTTTTTCAGATGGCTGATTATATAAGCATGAATCTTAGCTGCTCTGGCACGTTTCACAAATTCGTTTATCTGCATCATTGAACAAATGAGTTGGCCGCTATATGAAGGAAAAGGATCAACGGAGATGGTACAACAGGATATATATGAAATCAGACATACTCGTCTATCACAAGCTTTCTTTGGGATATCCTTCAAATCAGTAAGAAGATCATTCTGCTCTTTCTCAAATAGTTCCTTTCCCATTGGACCAATTGAATCTTCTTTGATGGGCTTATCATTAAATGAACTACAAAGGAAGAAGTGCTTGTTATTTGTCAATATTATGCTATGATTGAATATCTTTGACATCTCTTGAAAAGATTCTACAAAAAAGGGAACACAGCCAAACAATCACAAAGAAAACCTACCCAATATAAACACGGGAAACCTCAGGAGTATTTAGGACCTTCCCGAGTGACCACATCAGTGCACCATATACTCGCATCAACTGCATCCAGCCAAACAAAAAAACAAGAAAAAATATCACAAGATAACATTCCTGTGACAGGAATATACACAAAAGAGACAACTAACTGGGATATTACCTGCTGGGTATCAACTTGATCAGCCTTGTTCAGGACAACACGTATCTTGTCATCATGACCACGTAATGATGAAATAACCCGCTTAAACTCATCACTAATGTCGAGTTTGTGGGGATCAAACAAGAGAAGAATAAGGTCGCACTTGGCTGCAAACCAGGATATAACCCCAGTGAAATCATAGCTTCTCTGAGTTCTCTGCTTCTCTCCAGACAGAACTCCTGGAGTGTCCACAAACGTGATGTGCTCCAGCAACTGTCAAGGTTTCAACACTTGTTAAAAGTAAGAAAGCGTAAATCTTGGCAATAAAAGAAGTGTTACCAAAGATTAGACACATACAGGATGTGGCATTTGTGAGCACTGGAATTTCGATAAGAATGCACCACCAAAGTTTGAGAGACCACTGAATGGCATGTCTGCTTGAACAGCAATGGTGTTCCCTGGAATGCTCCTCTCATCAGGCCCAGACTGCGCAAATAGGACAGCTATTAGTTCAAAGGTGAGATAATACTTCTTAATTTGTAAACACGTATTTAACTTTACCAAAAAAAATCCTATATAATGGTCACCACGAATAAAAAGGTTGATATTATTTGTTTCTCATGAACACACTTTATAAAACCCAACAGATTTTGTCTTAGATGTAAGAAATTGTTTTCAGGTCTCAAAGTATGAGTTTAAAGTCAAAATCGATAAAAGTTGCCTCATTTTGTTTCAAAATATATAAATACAAGTACAACAAAACCTCAAAGCTAACGATGGGGTGTATAAGAAACAGACAGGCCAACACCCAAGTTTTGTGACCACCAACAGTGCTTAGACTGCTCTGTCAAAATGTAAATGTCAAATAAAGAAGCCAGCATTCAGCAATGTCAACTTTATCAAGCCTTAATTTAATGTTCTAATAGCAATATTGCATATCAAAAATATGTATATGAAGCGGGAACATGCATAACTAATCAGAATTGCAAGTATGATAAAGTCCATATAATCAATATGAACTCCAACAACGGAGAATTTTAAAGAACGTTTTTTTCATTTCAAATTTCCCACACAAACAACCCTGAAAAGGCCACCAATCCAAAAGTAATCTCAAAGCTCCTAAGCTTACATCTCTACATCAAGAACCAACTATCAGCAACTTACACCAGCCATATTCCTTTTTACAGCAGTAGCAGTCAGTCAAGAGTTACATTGGGGTTAAGTAATATGTTACATGAAATCGATTTCTTAAGTAATCCGGACCCCTGCTGGATGGTTTTCAATCAGGGCCATAAGAAAGGAATTTATGACAATCAAGTCATAAGAAAATGACAAATTTTGGAAGGTGGAGGACTGAATTAGATAATCGAAGATAAGGCAAAGAGAATAAAGTACAATGCAGTTAGAACAAATACCATGACACAAACAAAACGATCCGTTGTAGGCTCCGGTCCAATATGAGCTCCTGTCAGAAACGTTTAATACGGGCACAGTACATCAGTCAACAAATATAATGAGTAATGACATATCAACAGACAACAGGTAGCAAATAGCTAAGCAGTTTCGTAAATGACCTGGATATTCACATTTCAACAAGTGCTTTATGAATGTAGTTTTCCCAGTTGAATATTGTCCCAATAGCATGACCATAGGTTTGGCATCAAAATCACTACTTGCCTACACATGAAGAAAAACCAAAACAACCATGAGAATACTAAGTGGATATAAGTCACAGCAAAAGTATTCAAATGTCTTTGATTACCAGCGGAGGGGACACAAAGTCATGAAAGCGGTAAGTAGTCTCCAGTGGCTTCAGCTTTTCAAGGTATAATTTCTTCAGACCGTCAATGATGGATGTTACTGTACTAAGGGACACCTAAGCACAGGACATGTTGCAGTTAGAACATTTATCTAATCATCAATGTATACTCCGTATTACCTATCACATCAACAAAATCCATAGGAAACAACTACTCAACATCACGACCATATTCTGAACTCTGAATAGAAAAAAGCCTACACAAGTACACAGAGATGAGGAAGTAACTTGGGACCAAAAGTATTAGCTTTGTAAATTGCTAGCTAGGGTAATTTCAGAAACAAGTGAGAAATTATCTTTACCAAGTATTACTTCCAAAATTTAAACAGCCCTCTATATGTTATTTTCTATAGTCTTAGCATCGGCAATGAAAAAAGAGAAACAGTTTGTTTCTTTGATGACATAAGGCTAAAGTAGACATACTTTCTTTGATGACTTTGAGTTGAACCAGTTTGCTGCTGGTGGTGACGGGCGTACAGGAGATCCTACATCATTTAATACTATCAAGAACAGTACATAAACATACACTTTTGATACAACTTCTCACATATTAGCAATGCTAACCATTAAGCTCAGGTTCAACATACGATGAGGTGTTCTTCTTTTTCTGCAATGAAAATGAGTATGTTAATACCTTGAAAATAATTTCTAGACTGGATAAAATTTTAGACATAACACTTACGGCCAACAACGTGTCCAGCCCTTCCATCACTGGAATTTGTATCTCTTCCACATCTGCTTAGAGGAAGGATTTAGTTAGTCTAGCACAAGAACACCAACTACAATACAGCAGGAAACCATAAACATCTAGTTGAATCTGACAAACTGCTATTATACCAGAAACATTCAGGGTTGCCACTTATCACGTTAGACACTGAATGTCCTTTTTTATACTGAAGTGGAAAAGGGACCGCTACGTATCACGACTCAAAAGCCAAGATTAACACATTTTATCCCAGGCTTTCTTACCATCTCATTATTGAAAGCAACCGAACGAAGACACATTTCAACTTTACCTCGATATTTCAAGTGAAGACTATAGAGCAAAACGCTAACATCATCATATGCATCACAAAGTAGGACAAACCAGGCAGCAGAAAATGAGGATCTTAAAATTGTCATAATAAGAGATATCATAAAGGTGGGATACACGAAAGAACAAATCTGCATAATCGAATGAGCCAATGTTTCTAAACAAATGGAGGAACAAAAAGAATAGCTGACCTGCAGTACTTAGTAGATCAGCTGTCAGCTCATGTCCAGCTTGTGCTAAAGAGATTAGCTGCGACGGTGTACAGAAAGAAAACCATAATTTAGACTAGAGCAGTTAAACCGTCAACGATGCTGTGAATAACAAAACCAAGACTATATTATACTTCGTAACTAATAACCATTTAAGTAAATAATGTGCAATTAGAAACCTGCATCGCAGCAACAAACTGTTTAAAACCCAAGTAGCCCTCTCTATTGGTGTCGGCAAATGCCCAAACCTGCACAAGAGTAGTTCATCAAACCATGAACAGTTCGAATGAAAAATATCAGCACATGAAAGCTGTCATTGCCAACTTGAAGTAGAACCAAAATGGTCGTAGGAACATGAAAGGCAACACAAGCTTACAAACACATACTTCATATAAATACTCATTGATCATGAAAACGGAACTCCAACGACAGTCCAACATACAACAACACCAACTCCCCACTGATGTTTACACTGAGAAATCAAACAACCTTTGCACCAGAAAACATAAACCATAGAGGCTCTTTCCACCATAAGAAGTAAAATGATAAACCAGGCCAGAATCATACCTCGGAACGTAAACTACATTCCCCTCTACCCTTGTTGAGTCTAAATCTTAAAAAAGTAGGGTATTTCTTTTACTACTGGAAACGTAAATAATTGAACAGAACAGCCTAAAAAGGAAAATATATACTCCAATTGGGGCCAGACGAAGGGAGTCGAACCGAACCAATCACACACAGAGATTAAAAAGGTCCATCATACTAAATCAGACACGACGTAATATTACAGCAATCAAATAACAACACTTAAATTCAGAAAGTCAGCTAATAAAAATAAATGCACAAAAATCAAATAAAGTATAAGACGGTCTCGTACAAGAATTAAGGATAAAAATAAATGCACAAGAGTAAACCTGCTTGAGTTGAGATCGAGATAAGTTGGAAAGAGCAAAGAACTTAGTTGCATCATTTCCAGAAACACGACCATCTCCATCTACACACAACAACAACAACAACAACAACAACAACAATCAATTTAATAACGAAAACACGACACGAAACCGACGACAACAAAAAACAAAAACACGAAAGCGGAAGCAATGTTAACTGGAATCAGCAACAGCAAACCACTGCTGATAAACTCTCTGGTGTTCTTTTGAACACGAAGCTATTGGGTCTGTAACTATCTCCATTTTTGGTATGTTGTAGATTTGATGAAGTGGTAATATAGTAGCAGTAAAATATTTTTGGGGGGTTTAGGGTAAAAAAAGTTTGGGAAGAACCAGCTCTTTTTTAACTCCAAAATTTTGAAATGTTGAGCATTTTTACAGTAAAGGTTGATTGTATTTGTGGTGGATTGACTTGGTTTTGGAGGAATGTGACATCGTTTAATCTAAGTAAAGTTTTTAATTTTAGACTCGTGGAGTGTTGAATTGGTTTCCTATGACTTGATCTTACGGTCGTCACTTAGTGATCGAATTTGAAAATTGAAATTGAAGTTAGGTTGAGTTGTTTAGGCTCTGTTCTTTAGGACTGATAGGAGCTGAACTGAACTGAATGGATCTGAACTGAACTGAACTGAACTGAACT
>JAUEKU010000003.1:508036-523308 GCA_032274805.1 Gypsophila paniculata
CTCAACAGAAACAAGCAGCATTATCAGAAGGAAGAAGGATTTAGGTGTTGAGTCAATTTTTATTACTCAGTTTTGGACTTCAACAAGTGGAAGAATAAGGAAAATTAACTTAAATACTCCTACTCCCCTAATAGGTTTATGAAAGCGACTTTCAACTTTTCAGTCCAAGAATAAGGAAAATAATAAAGAAGAGGCGACATTATGAAAGATTTACCTTAATTAATGATACGATTACGAAAGGAACTTTCAAGTGGAAGAATAAGGAAAATCATACGATCATGAGTGGGACTTTAAGGGATCTTGATTTTCCAAATCTATTATTCATACAAAAAAAAATCATTTAAAAAGTCTGAATAAATTCCTTCACACGTTAGAGATCTCGCAATAAGGTGGTAAAAAATAAGTAAAAAGTTTTGAAATTATTATTTAGAACCCGTGCATCGAACGGACGTTCCACCCAAATTACCAATATTGTTTTTTTTTTTTAAATGTCCCGATGATTAATTATTATAAAAATTGTATATTATAATTTGAATTGTATATTAAAATCGAACACATATATATGTAATTTAAAGTATATCATATCTTATTCGTAATGTATATATGAATTTACTCACCTTTAATTTAAGGTTAATAATCTTAATTCTTATCTAGAAAAAGTAGTCATATTTTTAACTTTCTTTATTTAATTATTTTGTTTGTTTGTTTGTTTGTTTGTGAGACTCTCTTCACTTCTACATTCTCACTTGATCTTCCTCTCAAAAAAAAAACTAGGGTTTCTATTCTTCCCCAAATTCTAGGGTTTTTTAAATTTCTAATATCACATCAAATTTCTGCTAAAAGATTCAAAATTTCACTTGAATATTCTTCCATCAATGGCGAAAACTCGACCTGGCAAACGTGACCTTGATTCTTACACCATTAAAGGCACCAACAAAGTTGTTCGCAGTAATTACTTTCATTTTACCCTACTTTTTTTTAATCATTAATTTTTATGGGTTTTTATTTTTACTTTGATTAATTGCTCTTTTGTTTGTCATTATGCAAAAAAAAAATCAGTAAATGTTCAGAGATTTTTGCCCAAATTTACCTCATTTAGTAAAATAATTATGTATTTTTTTGGTGGATTAATTAATTTTGTGATTGAAAGGTTTGATCTTTGATGTTAATTAGACCTAAATCATGTTATGGTTTGAAAGATATGCATTTAAGGAATGTTGGGTTTGTTTCACATGGGGAAATAATCGTCACTACGTACCTATTTAATATACCTTCGTTTATTATAAGACGGTCTTTTATAAGACTTAGTTGAGAATCTTTCTTTGTTTGTGATTCTGTTTGACATGGGGTTGATATTTCAGCTGGGGATTGTGTTCTGATGAGGCCCTCGGACGTTGGGAAGCCGCCATACGTGGCTCGTGTTGAAAAGATTGAGGCAGATAGTCGGAACAATGTGAAGGTGAGGGTGAGGTGGTACTATAGGCCGGAGGAATCGATGGGAGGAAGGAGGCAGTTTCATGGGGCAAAAGAGCTATTTTTGTCTGACCATTTCGATATACAGAGTGCCCATACGATTGAAGGGAAGTGTACTGTGCACTCCTTTAAGAACTACACTAAGCTTGAGAATGTTGGCACTGATGATTACTTTTGTAGATTTGAATATAAGGCTGCCACCGGGGCTTTCACTCCCGACCGAGTTGCTGTGTGAGTTTCGAAAGAAAAGGGTTTCTGGTCTTTTTTTTTGTGATGTTTTATGTTTTTTTTGTTTAGGTTTTGAGTTGGTTTTTATTGGGTTTGTGCTTGTGGTTCGGTGTTGTTTTGTTGTGTAGGTATTGCAAGTGTGAAATGCCGTATAACCCCGATGATCTCATGGTGCAATGTGATGGGTGTAAGGATTGGTAATTTCTTGTAACTATTCTGATTGATCGTTTCCTTTTTGCGTCCTCTTGATATTTAAAATCAAATGAGTTGGATGTCCGACTCTAGCCTGTGTGACTATATCGTCAAAGATTACGCCCTACTTCGTAGCTCATTTTTAGAAGGTTAAATGGATTTGCTAAATAACATGTAGGTTAACCTGCTGAGAATGCTGGGAGCTTCTGTGATGCTACCGATTATCTTTTGGTTTGTTATAATGAAATTAAATGTAGTTTTATTTACCTCAAGGAGGTGTCTACTTGAGAACCTTGATCTTTCCTTAAGTACTCAAGTCCAACCGTCGGAAAGATGAGAACCAGTAGTGATTCTGCTACTCTCTAAACTCGACCAATTAAATTCAGAAAATCTTAAATTATTGAGTTTCTAACTTTGAACAATGTATTCAAATAACCTAGTCTTTGCTAAATCTGAGCAACACTTGGGAATTGGGTTAGTTTCCTTTTCTTACATAGAATGTTGGGTATCAATATTCCGACTTTTGTTGTGTTAGCAGCAGTTAGTCATTATGGTATCTTTAATTCTTTATCCCGTGCGTTGGCCATCGGTTCTACTTGCAATTTTGCATGCTTGTTGATTGGTGAACATAGGTGTGCCTATGAAATTTTCATACTCTAATAAGGCTATCATTTTTGTAGGTTCCATCCTAATTGTATGGGCATGACAATCGAAGAAGCAAAGAAATTGGATCACTTCTTGTGCTCAGATTGTGTCGCTGAAGACCACCCCAAGAAAGGGAGCAACTCCTTTTCTGTTTCTCCTCTGGCTGATAGCAAGGTGAATGTTTTCAACTACTTTGATAAGTGTTGGCATGGATTGATCACTGATCTTTAGGGCTTTGCGGGGTTATCGTCTTGGGTAAACTTACCCTTACTGGCTCCTTTAGCTCCTCTTAAACGATGTTACTTAGACTCGATCAGGCGTATATGGCATGGGTGTGTGTGTGTCAAGTTATGGACTTGTTAATTTTATGAAAATTTCTCATGCTTTTGTCCAAATAAAATTTTTTAAGTTTCGTACTTTTGTTTAAGTGCGAAAGATGAACGTGATGTTATATGAAGTCGTAGCTCTCCACAGACCGTGTTACACTGTTCTTTGCAGGCGAAAGAGCTTAGTTCCTGAATTAGAAGCTAAACTGCTTCCTATGATTTGATAGTTACGTAATTTTTTTCATCTAATAGTTGTGTTTAAGTAAAAGAGCAGGTGTGTTTTCTAACGTTGTCCATGAAGACCAAATGGTTTGTGATCATGTTTTCTTGCTATTGAAACTAGGCACACAAAAATAATAATCACCCCTTACATTTTCTATCTGATGTTGATTACTTCTAAGAATCTTTCGCTTTGGCCTACTAGTGTTCTTGCTAGCTCAACAAGTGTAGTGAAGTTCCGTTGTCCAAATGGCGATCACATTTCATTTTCTCATGCTCTCGATTCCACTGTATTTTTCTTTCTTTATTAGATGTACATTGCCGTGTTTTGGTGCAAAATTTGTCAGTCAAAGAGATGATTTCGCTGCTGTTAGTATCTTTTCCTTTCCGTGGAACTTCCACCTCACTTATGAATATATTCTTGGCATGTGTATGTCATAGGACTAGTGTCACAAAACTCTAGTTTCACCAAGCTAAGGGCATACTCGAACTCTACTAACAATAAAATGGACCTTAATTTCTCAAAATAGCAATGCCTCTTGTAGGATAATCCATAATGGAAAATGCATGACCAACAAGATACAAGCACACATTCAAATAATATATTTTACTGAATATCGCATCATTATTCTACTGTTTTCCTTGGCATGAAACTCCTGACCACCATTGCATGGTTTGGGGTTCGGTCAACTGAGCAACCAAACGCATATGTACTAGGTTGTTGTAGTTCTTTATGTTTGAAGTTCGAATCTAGCAACAATTGACGAACATGAACCCATTGTTGAATTTTGATCGAACTACAAAGTACAAACCCTGATTAATCATGATAGTTTGTTTACCCAGTCGGTTGAGCCTGTATCTTAGTTTTTGTTGTAGCTTATAGTGTTTTGCACTTATCCGATGGCTGTTTTGCAGACGGAGAATAAGCGGAGGAAGAGATAAGAATGACTTCCAAGCCCTTGGGGAACATTGAAGCCGCCTGTATTGCTAACCGTGTCATGAGAGTTGTACTTCCTAAGGCCGTAATCGTGCTTGAAACTACGAGGGGGGTTGTAATTTATGTGTGTCTCCCCCCCGGAGTGACTTAGTGTAAAACCTGTGCAGAAAGATGACTCCAGTTGTAGCCAATGCTTGAATTTTCAAGTCAAAGGTCAGATTTTGTGCCCGTCCCCTTTATTCATGAAGAAATAACATCGACAATTTCGACACTTGTTTTTTTAAATTCATGCTAGCAAGGGAATTTTGTGCACGTCTTGAGCGTATGAATGGGCTAAAATTGTTTAGTTCGTGATTGGCATATTAAAGAAGACATCATGTTGGATGAACCATCAGGTATTCGCGAGAGACTAGGATGAATCATCTATCTTTTTTCGTTTTCTTTTTTCCTATTTTCATGATTTTTGTACAAGTTGTGAGATGGATCCGTACCTGTTTTTGACTCGAATTTTCGGATGGTATATACTTCATTTTCATCAATATTTGTCCCCGATAAGTAGAGCGAAAAAAGCTACGATGTTGTAAGGCAATCATTGGAATAGAAGTAAAATCGAATCCAAAAAAAGACGAGATAACAAACAAAAGAAGAAACTAACAAATGCACGTCCCCATAAAGGAAAAAGTAACTCACCCAAAGGGTCGTTTCAAAAACCGACAAGGTATGAACGTACGGTGGATGTAAAGGAAAACGTGAGTCTCACCCAAGGATCATTACAAAAACCACTAGGCCACGAGACAGCCTGTGGCTTAAGTTCGGTCCTTGGTCATGTCCATTGAGAGGGGAGTCCTCTATGAATACATCTAAAACAATCTACAGAGTAATTTTTTATGAATTTTCAGCCAAAAAATTGTACAGAGTAACTAACATCAACTTTTGGGAACATGCGTCCCCTCCAAATCTGCCCTTGAATGTGAGTACACGCTAAAAAAGATTTCTTATAGCAGAGTGGAGCTAACTAAAATCTGAAAAGAAATGCACACGTGCACCTAGCGCAACAGAAGACGTGTCGAGCAACTTCTGGCCCGAATTTTTTTTTGTATTAATGCAAGTTGTAAAAGACAGTCGAACTCGGTATAATTAGCAGCCAAAAACTTGCCAAAATGCAAGCCATAAGTTTATGCCCTTTTAAGGGTGTAAATAAATGAATTGTACAACTCCAATCTACATGCAGAGACGTCTCAACAATCTACTCGGATACACACATGCACTCTTTACACCTTGGATGCCGGTAGATGCTCCTTGCTGTTGGACGCCGGTGAATTTGTTTAGTTTGCCTCACTGCCTTTCTCATTCTTTGCTCAAATACCTTCCATTCTATTGTTGAATTCTTCAGGAATATGTCGGCAAGTCTACGTTTATTTGGTCGGATCGTTGGCATTTGTCCTGTGCCAAAATACATCCGATAACCGGATACTAAAGCCGACAGCTGGCTTCCGGAATCTGTCATGGCGAAGGCCGTTGATGCTGTGCAGCCTATGAAGTCCAGTGCTGCCAACTATGAGATCAAATAAAGAGAGAAGGAAACTCAGCAATTATTATGTATGTAAATATTGACACAACTTTTGATCTTATCATTTTTTGAAGTTGTAGCATGTATATATTGCCAGAAAATGTTGGTTTACGTTTTAATTGTTTGATCTCAAACGTCAAGTGGACAATGTCGATGTGGTTGGAGGGACTATTAAACAAGAGCAAACACATGAATGTATGTTCAGAAAACTGTAGTCACCAATTCATGGTGAATAGAAGGCCAAAGACCATTTTAAACAGCAAACCTATTTCAAGACCCCAAAAAACGTAGTGAAAACTCTTGCTTTCCGTAGAAATTCTTGTACCATAGGGTATCCAAAAGTTTAAAAGAGACAAGAGCGGGTAAAAGTAATGGGTAAAAGCATGATGGAAACTGGAAAGTATAAAATACTGGATGAGCAAATCGAAGAAAGGCCAGTTGAATACAATTGCAAGAAACAATCTGTAAGATCAATCAACATAACAAGGCGGGTATTACCTGGGATGAAAAATTCTTGAATGGCTCAAGTTCGGATGTTGAAAGCAAATTTTCTTTTGTAACCAAATGAGGATACAAGCTCATCAATGAATTTAGCCTGGATGGTCCTCCATATATCTGAGCACCCGCCAGAAATATGTGTGTTTTACGGTTGAAACCCAAAGCAGCTAACATCAACACTGCTTCTTCGGGAGTTAATGGACAAAGACCTTCTGATCTAAGCTCGGCAGGAGAGGGTAACCTGCACCATGTTCAGATAAAAAAACCCTAAGGCTTAGTTTGATTTGAGACGGAGGGAGGAAAATCGATCCTTTTATTGCCTTCTGGAAAAATCATCTAACAAACACGGAAAATTTGCTAAAACAATTCATACTTGTCGGTTTTTGTGAGCTGCGTCAACGCTGGAAAGTGAATCTGGCGATATGCTTCCAACTCTTTCTGCTCTTCTTCACCCCCACCAAAGTCACAAAGTGAGTGAGCCACCATGTCGATTTCAAACCTCAGGTGCAAAGCAAGATACTTTGGGCCTTTACCAGCCTTTTTTTCCTTCATTTGCTTTGCATATGGACCCACAAGATACGAATCCAATAGTCCACCACGAGATGAATTTTGCCTCATTCTTTGAAGAATCAATGCACCAGCTTCTTGAATCTTTGGCATGAATTGCAGTGCATAGAAGTTACATCTGCACCGGAGTCTCTGAATGAATTCCTCAAATCAGGAAGCATAAAGGCAACGCAAACAAGCAACGAGAATCGTGAAAATTGTAATTCGACTTTTACCTGAATCTCAAATGGAACTGGATCAAAGGCCAAGCGGTTTCCAAATCCAACGAAATGAAGGACTTTGTTCCTCATTAAAATAGGAAGAATATTTTTACGATAAAAACTTGGCTTAGCCTCCTTCATGATGTCTTCATCAGTTATCTGTTCGAAAGGTCAAGACTCAGAGAAGAGATAAACAATTATGGCTTGTAGAGATATTTTATACTTATTTGAGTTAGTTTACTAACCACACTGTCGATGGCGTCCAGGTCTAAAGACTGTAGCTCTTCAGGAAGTTCCTTCACAATGCGTATATCAGGTTTTAGGTAATTGATAAAATGCTCCTCCTGATAGATATCGCCGAATTGACTAAGAATTATGGAATATGACAGTCACTTTTCCACTCGAAGCACTTGAAATCTCAAAAGAACTAGAATCAGACATTCAAGTGCTACAAATATCCTTAGAAAAATGTTAAGAACACGGAAGTGCATGAAGACACGCCCAAGAAAGTATCATCGCAAGTCAGCTCTTAGACAACATTAGTGATACAGGAAAAGTGAAAGAAAATTAAGAGTCCATGCATCGTAGAGAAAAGAATATACTCCGTACTAAGGAGCTGATTTCTCAAATTTTTAAGATCATTAAGCAATTAGCCTCCTTCATGATGCCTTGAGATTGTGTTCCCGTCTATGGGGAAGTGAACAGATTAAATATACGCAGCCTTGAGATTGTGTGAAAAATACAGAGGCTGTTTCCATCATGTTCCAAAGTTGAAGAACAATGAGTTTTTTAGTGCAATGGAAATGGAGAAATTCCCGCACAAGTTTTTGCACAGTCAAGATTAACGAGTTAGTAAGAAGGGAGGGTTGTACCTGACATCTCTCCAAACACTGCTGTACATAAATTTTGGAAGAACAAGAGTCGTATTAAGTATCCGTGCAACAGCAACAGCATTGCACACCTATTAAACAATGGCAAAATGAACATATTACTGAATACCCTAGCAAAGCAAGAGCAGAAGGCTGATTCTTTTCACATTTTCCTACATGCACACAAACCGGGCCATACAAAGAACGAAAAAGGAACTCACCGCAACTCTCTGCTGGTTTAACCCACCGTTAGCAGTAACCATAATATAGCCATTGTTTCCCTCTGATTGATGGTTGATAGAAAGCAGAGTAAATCAGGTCGAAGATAAAAATAACTTGGCAGACTAAAGAAGCAAGGAAGAGGCATTACCACTAGGCTCCCAGTCACGTTCATCGGCACAGGGTTTCCAGTTGGAGGCAAGAGCATAAGGCTCTTCCCACAACCCTTTTGGCTCAGGCTTATTCTGGCCCTGCACATGATGAAAATGAACAATAGACATTTACGGAGCAACTAAAGCGAATGGATAACAGAGACCATAGGCAAAGGCGTAGGGGTTAGGTGGTCGACATACCTCTGCCAAGGCATGAGCTGCTAATTTCAACAGTCTTCCAAAAGGGGTCTTCGTAGGTTTGTTCACGTTCAGAATCTTTCTCACATCTTCCTACATCCGACAACATCACAACTATTAAAAAAAGAGGCTCCACCAATGGATCAATCTGTTGTTGATACTTCCATCAATCACAAAATTGTTGATTTACACTGAGTGACCATGTGTCACCCGAAACTCAAACATGTTTATCGGTATCGACCACATGTCAACCACAGTATTGGTCGTATCTATTCAGACATGTTGATTGGTGTTGACCATATCTCAAAAGATCGGCACATCACTTATATGACATACAAAGATCCCAATTCATGGTATATTCCTCATTTTATTATACAATTAGTGACTTGAATGTACTTGTATATGTTGAGTAAAAAATCATTCATGGGACTCTAACTATCAACTAAAGCTTTTTGGGTAAGTTGGTTTCTTAACGTGATTTCAGAGCCAAGATGGAGGTCAATACATACGACCAATGGCGGTGTCCCCAAGAGCAAGATAAATTAGACATATTTAGTCAAATTTTCAATTTTTCTTCTTACGTTAGCCTATTGCATTACTAAACATCCCTTACCCCCAAACTTTGAATCTGGCATACGACGATCTCACGCAAGATAACATCTTTTCATACGTTAGAATCTAACACTTGGATCCAAATACCACCCAAATAAAAAAGTTACATGCTTTCACCAAAAATATCAACTCTAAATGTACCTACAAAATAGGTTAGAAATTCAAAGGAATCGAACTTGAGAGCTCATGGTCTCATGAGGCTATGATACCATATTAGAAGACCAACTCAACCAAAACACTAAGGTGATGGTTGAGGTCCAATAATTGGTATTTATATAACAAAAACCAATCTCCTTCCACCTCAATTAAATCCACATAAACAAAACGGTGGTACAAAAGGGAGTGATACATATATAAAAGTTATTCACTACAACCAGTGACCTCTCGGTCATTCTGGCTCTGATACCATGTCAAGTGACCAAACTCAACCATAAACGTAAGGTGATGGTTTGAATCCCAAGATTGATTTTATACTCTAACAATTAGCTAAAACCGATCTCCTTCCACCTCATCAATTCTTAACAAATCAAAGTAGAAAAGGTAAACAAATGAACGAGACGGAAAAAGAAGTGACCTTAAAAACAAGAGGAGTAGTAGAGCCCACATGAGGAGGGTGGTGGGTAAGGTGAGAATGCATCCAGCAAATGATGAAAAAGAATAACCCCACAAACCCAACCAAACATCCCACCCCTTTCCACCGTTTCAGCTGCCCCATTCTCTTCTTTGGGCCCGGCCTCCTTGTTGGGCTGTCGGCCCGCCTCGATTCTGTGTATGCTCTTCCACCCCCATTCATGCTCCTCTTTTTTTTTAAAAAAAAAAAAAAATTAAATGCTTACATTAATTAATTATTTGTAAAATGGTGATGATGATTATTGGTGTGAATTTGTTGAGCAATATTATTGAATTTAAAATTTGTAGGAAATTGTGGGGTGAAATTTTGGAGGATGTTGTTTTACAGAGGTAAGATAATTAAAAAGGGGAACAAGTATTGGAGGGAGGAGAGTAAGTTGCGTTTTTAGTAACAAAACTTTTTGGGACTATTTTTGACTTTTTTTTTTCCTTTTTCTTTCATGATTCATTGACTTCTTTCTTTAAATAAGAAACACATATTTTCTACAAAATTAATTTGTAAGAAAGAAATAAATGAACAAAAAAAAAAAAAAAAAGTAATCTAACAAAACAAATAAATTGAAAACCTGATTATTTTGTCATCCTTAAAAGTTAACAAATAGGACAATTTATTATTAATTTATGATCAATTTAATCTAATTTGACATAATCAAAAGTTAAATCTAATATCGAGAAAAGTACAAACGGGATAAATAGATCTTTTTCGTATAATTTTTAGCTTTATTTCAGGTCCATTAAGTTCAGTTTAGTTCAGATAAATTTCATTAAGACACTTCACAAATTTACACTGAAATAAGTTCTATTAATTTCATTTCAGTTCAGTTCAGCAAAATTAAGTCCAAAAAAAACAGGACCCTTAGTATCAAAATGTCTACCCAAAGAGAAAACAAAATCATCAATTAATAAAACAAAAACCTCATCAATATGAAGATTTCAACTTATAAAAAGAATTTTGTTTTATACTCCGCAGTTATTTAGCAATAAGTACATTATAAAACTAGTGGTAGTATTAGCTTATTTTATGTTTTCTTGAGTTTTTTTTTAAATAAAATTTTTGATTTTTTTTTTATAAAATTGTTGAGTTTTAACCTAAAATTTGTAAGTTGCAATGTTTATTCAAAAACTTACTCCATACAATTTATCTAATAAACTTTTACAAACTCCGATGTTATTCACATAAACTCAATAAACTTTGAATTGTAATATCATGCTAATATATCACTGGTGATATAATAATATTTATGTTTAATTAGTTTTAACAAACATACTACCTAACCCGCGTCTTAATTTTAAGACGACTATACACGTCTTAAAATGAGAAAGGCAATATACATACACAAAGGTGACAAACAAAAGACCAAGGAGCAAGGGCTAAGTTACACCCTGGAGAACCACATGTATTCTACATCTGAAACACTTCACATTGAATTAATAAGCTTACAGATCTAGGATTCAAAAAAAAAAAAATAAGCTTACAGATCTTGGTGACACTTTCTTTAATTTAATGCTATGTCAATCCTTAATCTACACAACTTTTTACTATCTCGACGTACTCTTTTGTTACACGGTTGCACTAGATAAAGCATCATATCTCACTAAATTGATTGCACTTCTTTTTATACCGAGATGTAAGTTGTCACCTTCGTCTAGGCTTAAAATATGTTGAGCATCACATCGCTTATGTTCATTCAGAAACCGTCTCTTTGAACACATGCTAAGGAACATAACAACCCATTGCTAAACATCAGCCCCCGGCCTTACCTATAACACATTGCAGAAAACGTGAACTTTGTGCAGGACATGTTAATGCTACACCAGATCTCTGAGACCTGCGTACGATCGAGTTTGCATTTATGAATTTCCTTCTCTCGTTATTACCAGAATATATGACTAACAAAGTAATAAGGACAAGGTCTGCTGGTAAAATATGATAATGTACATCAAATTGACCCGAGTACAGTCCTTACATACATCATAGAACCCATAATCTTGATGTATTACTGAGTAGTGTGTATGTACAAACACATGGAATGATCTCAACATTCAATTTTCTTCGAGTATGTTGTTTCATGTCTCATGGCTAGTTTCCATGACATAATCCCTCATAAGTTTTGTGTTCGAGTCATCCACCATCTGCACCATCAAGACATGTTACAAATTCGGGAGATACACAGCTACAGCCTACATGTTTCATAACATGCAGAGAAGTTCCTACCGTCACGGCTACACGCTTCAAGTTATCCCACTCGAAGTCCTTCTTGCAGTACGCAGACCGAACCTGGATCAGCAGTACATAAGAAGCCAGCTTTGATTAACATGAAACCTAAGAGAAGCATTCCAGCGACTGACCTCAAGTATTCGAAGTGCTGTTCCACAATCGACATGTGATGTTCAATCATAAATGACAGATTGTTAGTCGAAACTTACAGTACGCAGGAACATTTCAAGCATTTTCTTCCAAGTACATTTTCTTTTAGTTCGACAAACATACCTAAGTTTTTATGCTCAGGAGATTCTCTCATCATATCTGCGCAAAACTTGTCGCCATCACTTAACGAGTTTCTACCCAAGAATTCCATCAGATCCTTGTGTGCTTCTGGGTTATAACTCTGCTCTGCCAGTGCAAGGTTATCAGAACATTAAATCATACACACCCTCGTCCTCGCCTTGAACTGGATATTGTCTCAAATTGTAGGGATAGAGGACTTACCTCGAGTTGAGCGGCGACTATTTTGACAGCAACATAGGTGAAGAAGTGATGCAGGTTGTTAGCAGCCTTGGCTTCAGGTGATGCTTCTCCAAATCCTTCAAGAAATAGAAGCGAATGTACAAGTCTCGTATGAGATTGTCTCTTTGTAAATTGTAATACACTTCTTATTAAGTTATGTAGGTTAGTTACACCGTCTCATACAAGAGCTTGTAATTAACTTTCGTCACTTGATGACCCCAACAATTAGATGCATCCAAAGTTGCAACATACATAATTGGCAAGATAGTGCCTACATGGGTAAGGTAGTTTAGCCAATAAAGTCACAACAAGCGGTTCAAATTTTGGCAACATCAATCGACAGACCAATTCAATTGCCCATCTACTAAGTTCAATTGAATCATGAGTATGTCTTGTTTCGATACTAAGTTATTGTCAAATCGATACATAAAACATCCACAATCAACCAAATTCTAACACGAGTAGCTCAAAAATTAAATTAGCCAATCAACGCAAGTACAATCTTATCAATGTAATACACTAGTGGTGCGTGACGTTTTAAAATATGGTGAATGCGCGAACTATGAATACGACACGGTACCACTACACAAGAGGGAGGAATTGAAGACAATACCAGGGACAAACATCTTGTTGCAGTGCAAATGAGTTGGGTGACGGCTCCTGTGTCTCAAAGGAACCAATGCTGTGGACTTACTTCTATCGGTTTTCGGGTTTAGAAATGAGGGAGGAAATAGACTGAATATTGCTGCACACTTCATTGCAGATATCAAACACCAAGTGTTTTGAACTGAGTAACAAGTTGTGGTTCATCTGTTGTTCTGACAATATTTGTGTGTATCAGATTTCAGGGACTCATCAAATATCTCAAGTCATTTTCACTTGGCCATAGAAGAGTTTGGCTTTATTTCCAACTTATCATCAACGGATTTTCGACTCAGCCCCTAGACTACGACCTCATGATAGACGAGCTTATTTGTGAGTATTAGATGTCGTCGTCTCATCTCTTAGGCTAATGTTTTGAAAAATAAACGGTGACTTTTGAGTCTCAACTCAACACATTTTATTTGTCGCGTTATCTTTTAGATTCTTAAGATATAGTAAGCAGGATTTATTGGATTACTTGTATTGTACCTTCCAAAACTCGATTTCTTTACGCAAAATAGTCAAGGGACCATCAAAAGACGACATCTAGAAGCAACGAAATCCACGCCAAATACAGCAAACATGTCAAAAGAAAACGAAACAAAACAAAAACCTCAAAAGGACAATAGATGGCAAGTAACCCTTATGTGGATCATACAAAATACTTCAATTCCTACAAACCATTTTGCCTACAATTCCCAACACAAAAGAGTGCATGATAATGCAGATAAATCAATCAACTTACTACTTATTTAATTTAATCAGAGTATATAACTCAATCACCTAACTATTGAAACACCTTAAAAATCATCATTATCATAAAAATGATTTTGTAGTTCTCCTAGTGAAATGATTTTGACAGTACTTGGTTGATTATCCTTGAACAAGTTTAGCCATTCCATAGGCAGCAGCAGAAGCAATAGCTCCAATCAGAGCGGTCTGTAAAGCACTTTGAAACGGCTTGCTACCGGTGTAGTAACCCTTTGCATAACCGAAAATTAAGAGTGCGACTATGGTCACTATGACTGATGCTACGACTGCGCGTCCTGCTTCTGGGATGAACATGTAAGGAAAGAGGGGGACAGCGCCACCAATTATGTAAGCGAATGCGATTGTGAATGCACTCTGTAGGGCTCTTCTAGGGTCTGGCTTCTCTAGTCCTAGCTCAAACCTGTTGAATACCATCAGCTGTTAACCTATAGGTTGGGAATGGCGATAATAGGTTCGTGTAAGGTTATCAGCACAAGGATAAAACTGCGGACATCATCAGAAACCGCATACCTAACCTAGCCATAAACAGACTCTTTTAAGGCAATAAAGAGACGTTTGACGACAAATAAAGTCGTAATTATACTCTATATTACTTCGACACTTCATTGAAGTACCTTGTCCCAATGTCAAACGCTTAAGACCTGGACATTGACACGACACCTCGATTCTTGTACAACTACACATGAGTGTCACATTTACAAATCACAATAAGATCTTCATATAGATGAGTGCAAGCAATTATCAAGCGCACTCTCAAAAAACTAAGTTTGTCACATGCCCCTAATAAAACAGTTGCCAAAGTTAAGTTTGCAAGTCTTCACATTTTTAAGCGTATCCCAGGACCACGGTACTTCGACACTTCGATTGGATGTGGTTATTGTGGTATCCAGATGTCCAACACTTTACACTAATACAACACCTCGACATTTCATTTTAGACCAAAACTCAAATACCTTTTCACAAAATGACCAAACACGATATCATTTCTGATACTAAAAGCCCAGTCTGAGTCACATAGATCTATGAGTTATCACTGAAGAGTGACCACCACTAAGGCAATACAAGATCATCATTATAAATTTTTGATACTATTAGAGCATAGTGCCTAAAAGAGGTCCATGCTTAGGACAGTGTCCTTGTAAATTGGTCACATGTCCACTTATATGCCCTATAAAGATTCCTTATCTATAAAGTATGTGCACATTTGACATGTATAGTACAGGCTAAAGACATTGTCACATTTTTTGTTCTCAAGTGACAGAATATTTTGGAGCATATGACTTCATATCTGCTTCATGCAACTTTTTCAGTGATAAAATACTTCTAAAATCGATGATATGTACACTTAGGGTACATTTATAAAATACTTCTACATTATTAAGCAAAACTTTTTAGACTATATGTTATTTTAAAGGGTTAATTCCCATGGTGCCCCTGAGATTTGGCTTAATTCCCATGGTGTCCTTTTTTTTAAGTTTGTGCACAGAATGCCCCTGAGGTTTGAGGAAATGACCCACCGTGCCCAAACTGTCAAATTAATAAGGGATAATTCCCATGGTACCCCTGAGGTTTGCATTTTTGCCCAAAATGCCCCTC
>JAUEKU010000003.1:523408-533509 GCA_032274805.1 Gypsophila paniculata
ATAAAGAAAATAGGGATAATTTCCACGGTGCTACTAAGATTTGCAATTTTACCCATAATACCACTCTTTTCAAATAAAAACTCTTTGACCGATCAAAACTCGTGACTACGAGTTCCGACTACGATAATTCTTTTTTTAAAATCGCAGATCTTGACAAGATCTTAGATTTGAAAAAAATAATCTTCGTATTCGAAACTTGTAGTCACGAGTTTTGAGCGGTCAAAGTTTTTTTTACCGAACAAACTTTGACTGATCATATCTCCTGACCACGAGTTCCAAATACGATTTTTTTTTTCAAATCGTAGATCTTGTCAAGATCTATGATTTAGAAAAAAAAACGTTTGCTAATTTCTGAACTCGTTGCTACAAGTAATATGCAGTTAAAATTTTTCCGCTGAAATTCTGAAAATAAGGTATTATGGGCAAAATTGTAAATTTCAAGGGTACCGTTAGAATAATCCCAAAAAAATTTATATATAATGGGATCATAAATTTTCTTACTTTCTTGAACTTTTTCTTTACTATTACAAAATCCACCGTTAAAATTGGGGTCAATCGAAACCCTAACCACTACGAAATTTGGAGATTAAAGTGAAGAAATTGATGGATCGATAGTCAGAAAGGGGGATTAATTTGGGGATGAAAAATTGATGGGATAATCAGTATTTATCGACATTATTAGACTTGATAAACGAGTTAACTTGGTCGGGTTCGGATCAGGTCATTGTGGATAGTTAAAAATCGAGACAAGTTTGGATCGAATCGAGTCATTTCAGTTCGAGTCACTGTTGGGTATGTTATTTTCAACTGGGATAATGAATACTCCCTCCATTGAAATCCAAACACCCCATTTACCTTTTTAACTATTTATTTAAGTGGAGAGTTTTCAAATTTACTCTCGATGTATACGGTAAAACATAGTCATGCGAGATCTTGTTTGATTTGTCTTTATTAGTAGAATAATAATATCAAATTTTTAGAAATTTTAGTAATGCGAAACTACATATATTGTCGTTACAAAATGTGCCTTGACAAACGTGATAAAGTAAATGAGGTGTTTGAACTTGAATGAAGGGAGTAGTATTAAAGTCACCTCGAATTAGGACGGTTCAAACTTAGGTATTTAGTTCGGATAGAGTTATTCAGACGGAATCATTCGAATCAGGTCCATTTATTAATCACATTAAATAAAAAACAAAAACATCGGGGTCAAGAATTTTCTATGTTTCTTCAACTTTCCGTTACTATTAACCAACAAATTAATTACGAGTACAAAATTTTCTCTCTCCTCACTTAAAATATTCTCACACTCTCTTTATCTTCTCACTGTAAATTAACTGTAATAAAATTAATAAATTACCAAAAAAAAAACCTCAATTAATTGTAATTTAATTTAATTAAATAAATACTAATTTAATACTTTAATTCCAGAAGTTGCTTTAATTCCAGAAATTGCTTAGAAGAAGTTAAGATTTGTTTGTGTTTAAGGTTAAGTACAAAGAACTATTGTTTGGATAAAGAATAATTTTTTTTATTTATTTAATTTCCTTTAATCATTATCAAAGTTTCAATCTTATTTCCTCTTCTTCATTTCTCAATTTTTTTTTAATTATTTTTATTTCAGGTTTTTTTTTGTTGATTTAAGTTTATATATTCACTTACAAGTAAGTAATTTTTTTTTCATTCATTTTGATTTGAATTTTATTATATAGTTTATGTTATTATATTCATGTGATTCCTCACGATTTTTGTTTTGATGCACATATTCGTTGGTGAGACGGTCTAATAATAAAGTTATTGTAAGAATTTTGACACGAAAAAGTAGTCATGTTTTCGGTTTTTTTAATAAGTTTTGCTTCTAGGTGTCACGGTATGAGACGGTTTTGCTATCGACTTGATGTTGTTGATCTCGAGAATTAATTATATAATGAGTTAATTAGTAATTTATTTACAGAAGTAACATTTTTTTGTTAGTTAATTGTATATAGAGTATTTGTTTTTGGATAATATGTGTGATAAATTTGAGTAATTTATTTATTGTCTGTCTGAATTTTTAGTTGAATTATTTTAATTTTAATTTGGAAAATGTGTGTGAAAATGTTATTTTGTGTATCTGATTGAATTCAATGAAATACAAGTAATTTCATGCTAATAATTTGAATATTTGTTAGTAAATGGGGGTTGATGGGGGTTATAGAGGGTGTAGTTGACACAATTGTGCCAAATTATTTCGTCTGTCGTCGACTGTTTTCCTCATTGAATTGAACTTCTGGTTGGAAGTGTTGAATGTGTTGTGAGGCATTGTGATTTTAGGGTTGGTTTTATTTTGAATTATTGATGTTAAGAGTATAAAACCGATCCTTAAACCCCAACCATCAGCTTCTAAACTTTTAGTTGAGTTGGTTCCTTGACAGAATGTAGTACGCGTACATGATTGGTTTTCCTATTTGCAACTATTTTGAGTAAAGTCTTAGCTTGTTACATTGTATTTACCTTAATGATTTATCTATTTAGCAGAAAATGTGTAGGAAATTTGATTGGATAAGTCGTGTGTCAAGTTTTAGATTGTTTGCTACTTAATTAACCAGCATTCTGGTCATGAAGCCAAAACCCTAGTACGGAGTACTATTTTTTTAGTTTTGGATTATGATGACGGCCTTTCTGAGTAATTTGGAAATAGAGTCTGTACGTTATCAACTGCGGTGTATCATGTATGGTAGAGTACATCGATCCCCCTACACTATTATTTGAGGGACCCTTGAGGCACTAGGATAATGTTGTTGCAGCCTTATGTTTTTTGCTCATTTGCATATTTTTTCCTTGGCAGTTGTACAGTTTGTCGATTTAGATTTGATCGTCGTGGGTGCGCATCTCTTAACGCCGAGAAATATTCCTCCACGGATAGAGAATTTGTGAAGGAAAAGGATGGCCAACCTTTCAGATATAGGAGTTTCCGCTGCCTTCAATCTCTTGAGTGCATTCATCTTCTTATTGGCATTTGCGCTCCTGAGGATCCAGCCTTTCAACGATAGGGTTTACTTTCCGAAATGGTACCTCAGAGGCTTAAGAAACAGCCCTATGCACACGGGAGCTTTTGTGGGCAAGATTGTCAACCTCGACTTCAAGTCCTATTTGAAATTCTTAAATTGGATGCCAGACGCCTTGAAGATGCCTGAATCAGATCTTATCGAGCATGCAGGACTGGATTCCGCAGTTTACTTGCGCATATACGTTATAGGGTATGATGCAGTCGATTATGTCTTTTTTGATGCCATTTATTTTTGCATACTGTGGCTAATGTTGGTTCATAACTTCATGTAGGTTAATTTAAGATTTTAAATATGTAGATTTAGCTCGTTTGGACCTTGGCTTGACACAAAGTTTCATTTAGAGTATGTAAAGGTCATCACGTAAATGCCAATAGCCCTTGTGAGAAGAGGATATGCATCTTTGAGTAAATATGCTAAAAGTTAAATGGGGCTTTTAAGTTCGATGGAGGATGTCTTTAACCTCAATATGAATGGAACGTTAAGTTAACTACGGAGTATGATTTAAAGGAAACATTAATGAACGAAAGATGTATATGGATCTAATCGTTGATGTGTAATCTACTACAAATATGATGTTAGCTTCCATGAGTGCAATTGCTAAGGCGGTAAGTCAATATACGAGGTTAAATTGAGAAGGGATGCTGATAAACATTGATGTTTCAGCCTTAAGCAGCTCAGTATTCTACTATCTGTAACGTCTGAACAGTAATCTTCAGTAGATGTAGTAAGATTCATGTAGGCAAAGACATGTCGAGTTGCAATTTCTGGTCCGTCATACCATTGTAGTTTGTTTTTGACCTTTCAGCGGCGAGTTTATTTATCTTGAGCATCTTCAGCCCAGTTGTCAACTGCTCCTTTTTTTTCCTGGACTTCTGCTAATTATGCCAGTTTCATTCGTCCTTTTATTTCTTCAATGATGATCTGTTTGATCTCTCTTGTGCTGTTAACTTGATGCCATCTTTCATTTTGACTCTTTGCAGACTTAAAATCTTTGTTCCAGTCACGCTTCTATCTCTGGTGATTCTGGCTCCTGTAAACTACACAAACGACACACTTGAATCACTCAAAGTAACGTTCTCCGGGATTGATAAATTGTCAATTTCAAACATTCATATCGGATCAGCAAGGTTTATCTTATTACCTTTTCTTGTTGGTTTCTTGATCTATATATGTTATTGTACATTTTCTAGTTCATTTTGTATATAGCCGTCATATTCCAGTTATTATTACACTTTCTGCAGTTTCTTGGATGCATTGGTATTGAAAGGGGGTACACTTGGTGCTATTTTTGCATGTAAAATACTTTTTAATTGAGAAGTTATCTTCAATATGATCATCAATCAATTATATGTATAAATCAAAGCCGTTATCTCTTGTTTTGGATTGATGAGGGAATGAGGCTCCGATATGATCTTGTTCCCTATTGCTCTTTATGAATCAAAGTGGTTACTGTATTTTTCAAATTGAAGAGGCGCTTTCTGTATGACTATCAACCATTCCAGTGCGTGTCTGGATAGACTGGATCATGTAATCGAGTGGTCAGTTTTGACATTTTTTCACGTAAGCGTTTTTTGTTATTCTAACCATTTTCACATTTTGTATGTTTTCTGAATGTCTTAGGTTTTGGGCTCATATAGTAATGGAGTATGCATTTACCTTTTGGGCATGTTTTGTGCTGTATAAGGAATATGCAAGGGTCACATCGATGCGGTTGCAATTTATTGCATCTGAAAGGCGACGTCCAGATCAATTCACAGTAAGAACATAGACATTGACTGGTTCCTTTAAGTTTTTCTTAGAGCTTTGATGAGGATAGTTTGAAGTGAGTGCTGTTTGTACATTCGTACAATGAAACAAAATACATGGCTAAATATTATGTACTCAGTATATAAGCATAACAAGTAATGGAAATATTACATATTCCTGTCTTATTTGGGATTAATATTTTCTTTCTGTGAATTGTTTCGGGTCCTCAATATTTGGAAAATCTAATTATTATATTATATAGTTAGTACTTCTTATGTTACCACAAGTAATGTGTGTCTCTCCTCTTTACCATGAGAATGAGCTGTTTAAATTGCTATTCTTGTCGCCTGTGATGTTATTTTCTGTTGATGGTTTTAACTGATTTCTTGTTAGGTTCTCGTACGCAATGTTCCTCCAGATGCTGATGAATCAATTAGCGAGCTTGTTGAGCACTTCTTTTTGGTCAATCATCCCGATCATTATCTTACTCATCAGGTCAGTAGGAGATAGCTCAGAGAAAGAGAATGCTGCTATGTGTGCTTCTTTTTTAAAAACAAAACGCTTCCCCTACTGTTCGAAGTCTTTTTAAGCTTGCGATTGTATGATTATCTATGTTAATCGGTTGCATTTTTGTATATTTAGGTAGTTTACAATGCAAATAAGCTTGCGAAATTGGTTGAAGAGAAGAAAAAGAAGCAAAATTGGCTTGACTATTACCAGCTAAGATATTCGAGAAAACAAGACGTCAGGCCCATGACAAAGGTAATAGGAGCAGAACATGGTATTCATATAATTCCTGAAGTCGATGAACATCTGTTAAATCTTATATAGGAAAGTCATTTTTTGGGCGTTTGATGGTAATACTATTTTTGATATTGCAGACAGGATTTCTTGGGCTATTCGGAGAAAAAGTTGATGCTATAGACTATTACATTTCAGAAATCGAAAGACTGGCAAAAGATGTCAGTACCGCTTTGTACCTACCTGTTCTATATGTTTTTTCCTTAAAATTTACTCTATAATACGGGAAAGTGGACAAAAGAATTGAGTCCACTCGGAGAAGTTTTTATAATGTGAAGCCTTTCACTTTCAACTAATTTTCACGGAATTACATGATGCTAGATTGCCGAGGAAAGAGAGAGACTTGATCAAGATCCAAAGTGTATCATGCCAGCTGCTTTTGTCTCCTTTAAAACTCGATGGGGTGCCGCTGTATGTGCACAGACTCAACAAACCAGAAATCCAACTATTTGGCTGACGGGATGGGCCCCAGAGCCACGTGATGTGTACTGGCCTAACTTAGCTATACCATATGTCCATCTCAGTGTCCGGAGGCTGATAATGTCTGTTTCGTTTTTCTTTCTCACTTTTTTCTTCATGATCCCTATTGCCTTTGTCCAGTCACTGGCAAGCATTGAGGGAATCGAGAAATCGGCCCCGTTTCTGAAGCCTATTGTAGAAATGTAAGTTTTATTGGTGTTTCAACTTTCTTTTGGCATTGATTTTTGAGAATTTTAAAATGAATGAAACAGCCATATGTGAAGTTGATATGAGGTGTTTATTACATGTCGTATTATCATAGTTTGCGTTACTAAAGAGCTTGAGAATACTGTGTAGGCCTTTTATCAAGTCGGTCCTGCAAGGTTTCCTGCCAGGACTTGCGTTGAAGCTTTTCCTCATTTTCTTGCCATCAATATTGATGATGATGTCCAAATTCGAAGGCTTTGAAGCTATATCAGCTCTTGAAAGGAGATCAGCTGCACGATACTATATCTTCAATTTCGTTAATGTGTTCCTTGGAAGTGTTGTCGCTGGCTCAGCATTTGAACAACTAAATACGTACCTCCACTCGCCCGCAAATAAGTATGTGACTCTAAGACTGTGTTTGGACTTTGGACATGCTTACTCATGAACGTAATTCTTTGACGAACGTATAGACTGTGTTTATTGCTTAATGCTCTGGTTTCTGCTAAATGGGTGGTGGAAGTGTTTTTCCTTTGTGGCTTACGTTCTGTATGTATTGATATTGACAGGATATTTGTGACCATTGGTGTAGCGATTCCAATGAAAGCGACTTTTTTCATTACTTACATTATGGTTGATGGATGGGCTGGTGTTGCGGGTGAGATATTGAGATTGAAACCTCTGATCATATACCACTTGAAGAACTTCTTTTTGGTGAAGACTGAGAAGGACAGGGAGGAGGCTATGGATGCAGGAAGCATCGGGTTCGACACTGGGGAGCCTCAGATACAGTTTTATGTACTACTGGGCTTTGTTTATGCTGTGGTGACTCCAATTCTGCTGCCTTTCATATTGGTCTTCTTTGCGTTCTCTTATCTAGTGTACCGACATCAGGTATATTGGAACATACGGAGTACATACTTATCTCTATGAAGATACTCGCTCCCTTCCATTTGACTGTTTTATTTTGCCTACGGAACGAAGTCAGAGAGGCACATGTTAGTATGTCGAGTATTCTGAGGAATAGTATACTGAGAGAAGGATGTGTCATTCACGTTTGAAATTAACCTGCAAATGCTGGTCTTCTTATCTTTTATCTGCCATAGATAAGGATGTGACATTATGTTTAAGAACATAGCTTAGCAATTACCATCATCACATCATCATCTTGCCGTGTTTTGGCGCATTCAGTGAATCTGTGCTGTTTCTGTTTGAGAAGTGTTTCTCATCTCAGATTACTTATTTGTGTATCTTGCAGATTATAAACGTGTACAATCAGGAGTACGAAAGTGCTGCGGCTTTTTGGCCTGATGTACATGGACGCATAATTGGCGCAATGGTGTTCTCCCAGTTGCTTCTGATGGGACTGTTGAGCACCAAGAGGGCCGCCTCATCAACACCGTTCCTCATAGCACTTCCAATACTAACTATATGGTTTCACAGGTTTTGCAAGGGCCGTTTTGAGCCGGCATTCAAGACATATCCTCTTCAGGTTAGCCAGAATATAGTTTATGCTACATATGCTTACTTGACCAAACTCTCATATTCCTCTTATTTTCTTTCTGTTTTGTTGAGATACAAAGAACACATATATTAAACAAATTTGGAATGTTTTTGGGATTTATAGGAAGCTATGATGAAAGATACCCTGGAAAAAGCACGAGATCCAAGCTTCAACTTGAAAGGATATCTTCAAACAGCCTATATCCATCCAGTGTTCAAGAACGATGACGATGATGATGAGACATATGAAAACAAGTTGGAGATGGAAAGTGTGCTAGTTCCCACTAAACGATCATCAAGAAGGAACACTCCAGCGCCAAGCAAAATGAGCAGCGGATCCCCACCTAAGCATCTCGACATATGAGAATTGTACCGAGCTAGTTTCCCATCAAGAGTGGCGTAAATCATAGAGGTAAATTGTGCTAAAGTTATCAATCAGGTATATTTTAGTATAGGTATAGGGATTTGATTTCAGCGTTTTATCATAAACTTGGCGTAGCTCCTTCTTCCACTTCGCGCTTTGCATTATTTCCTTTTTTTTTTCATCTCGTGCATATTTTCTGGGATTTAGGATTTGTAAAGCTGCAGTCCGAGGCATTTGCATATGCTTGTGTTGAACAGTAAGGTTCTCATGCAATGGTGTAAACCATTTCTACACCATTGCATGATTGATTAAGGCTTTTATAGAAGTTGTTCTCTGTCACTATAAGCAACTATGATAAATAGTCGTTTTAGCTTTTTGCGGAGTGTAATAGTTTTGCCTACCTTGATTGCCTCTTAATTCAGATCTTCAATTTCGTAGTAAAAAAATTATTTAATTTCCTTAATCTATGCTTGACTGCTGTGCTGTTTGGCCATCCAACATTAAAGAAGGCAGCGTAGCACAATATATTTGGCATCTCCATAGCAGGAACGATGAGTCGAAACACAATTATGCAGCTAGGAACACACTCATAGGACGTAGAAGTCGTCAATGATTATGAGTATGAGTCATCCAACATTAGAAAGGCGGCATACACCAGTATATTCGACATTGTCATTGCTGGCCGGGTTACGATGAATCGAAACACTATTACGCAGCTAGGAACACACCCATATGACATAGAAGTCGTCTACGATTATGACTTAGCTCTTTTTTTCTTCCTGATAACAATAGTGCAAAAAAATACATAATTACATAATAATGTTAAAGACTTTCAAAGTCGTCGTCTTTTCTTACGATGACTATGAGTTGACGGTTCACATACGTTGCACAAAAGTCTACTAGAAAAGTAGTACCACAAACAAAACCAGGGAACACTAAACACTAAAACGACTATTTGTCATAGCATTGTATGAAGCTTCTGGTGGCTCATATTCCAGCAATGACACATTCAAACATTATGTTCCCAATAACTACTGTGACTCTGTGAGACAATTAACCTAAGAATTTGTGATAAAAAAAATACGGGTTTTTTCAACATTTGTTTAGCGGACATTTATGTTTAGGGTACATAAAGAAAGATTGAAAAAATTCCTTGCTTGTAAGTTATAAAAAGTCAACAAATACATTATATTTTTATTAGAATATTCTATACTATTGCTTTTTTGTATTTTTAACGTATGAGAGAAAAAATGAAAAAATAATATATTGTCGTGCATTTCAATACGTAGTATTGAATATCGGCCCGAATTGTGGCTATTAGGAGCTACTACGTATTAAAAAACGCTTACCAAAAATATATGACAAAGTGCCAAACCTTACCGTCAACGCATAAATTAACTGTTCATACATTTCCAACGTCCACGAGCTATAGTCTTTGTTAAGGAACTTTTACAATGTACTCCGTAGTGAGTTATAATTTGTGTTTTTGTTCACAAATAATTATTTCCTCGATTTTATTGAACAACTAACTCAAGTTTTATTCTCATATACTTCGTGTGACATTTTTGCTTCTTCGTGATAAGCCATCAATATGAGTATATGACTATATGAGTATATAGTAGTGAGATTAAAGAGAGAAACGAGTGTAAGGAAAAGCTAAAAAATTGCACACAGAAAATAAATAACAATTCATTGTACACGAATTCTTGAGTAAGACGATCTCACAATAAAATTTTTGTGAGACCTCTCACACAAAAACATACTTAAATAAGTAGTTAATTTTTATCCCTTAGCAGTAGGTCTCACGATTTAGACGATCTCACATGAAATCTATTGTCCTTCGTAATAAACAAATACTCCATAACATCCTAATTTTTTAATGTATAAATCAAAGTGAAACATACCAAAACATAAAGAATTGAGAAAATATTGACCGATTAACGTGATATATTAATTATTAAATAATGAGGTACA
>JAUEKU010000003.1:533609-545250 GCA_032274805.1 Gypsophila paniculata
GTGAAAGAACACGTACAAAGAATGGAAAAAAGTATGTATAGTAACATTTTAATTTTATTCCTAACAGTTAAAAAAATCGTTATTTTCTTAATTGTGTATCAAGATTCAAGAGTATGATGGTAGTTAATTAGAATTGGCGCTTTCGCGCTTGCATGTTGAATATTAAGAATAATACTCATAATTAACCTTAAGAGATCATAAACTTCTCGATCATTTGTTTACCTATTTCATTTTTTGGTCTATGTTAGAAATGCATTTAATGAGTAATTTTGACACTCTATCCATTAATGTCCACTTGTCAATGATTAATTATTGGTCCTCATCCCCTTCTTAATTTTTGCGTCAAAATAAAAAAATGAACAAATTATCAAAATGAAGGAAATATTTATTATAAATAATTCGTCATACATATACAACACGATTTTTAGGATAATAATTGTAGGGAAAATGGGGAGGCACGAGCAAGAGTTGAAAAGAAAGACAAGAGAGATGCCAAATAAGCAAAGTCCAAAAATAAAGAATGGAACCCACCAAAAGTCGAATGGATGGAGTAGAACAAGTAGACTTGTAAATGGCTGTGGTACAAAGCACAGACCTACTCTTACTTACCCTAGCTACTTTCCTAAACCTATACTTTAACACTTGAACATTAACTTTAATAGTTACGGAGTTATTCCCTTCGATTCACCCAATTCTTTATATTTAGATTTGAATTACTGTAGTTATTTAGAAGTGATCTTGCAAATAAATAATTGGTGGTCGGCACATTAAATTTTAGTATAAAAAGTAAGCTTAAAAAAGAAACGTAAATAAAAGGCTGAATCACCCAAAAACAATATATGTAAAGAAATGGGTGGATCGAAAAAACTCATTATATTTAGTCAAATTAGAATTACTATACGAGTATGACTTTTCACACTCTATGCTTTCCCTACACTTGTTACTTGGCTACTTGCTAACCAATAATATTAATTATTCTCTCTAAAGTTTGGTTTTTTTTCAATAAGTCTCCCTTAAAAAAAATGTATCCGTTTTCACAATAAAATAAAGCAAATATCTTCCCATTTGTACATATAAAACAATTCTTTTATTTTTTCCTATACATTTTGCTTTTATATTATTTACACTACTTAAAACGGCATACCCGTCTTAAATAACAATTTGTGGCACTCCTAACTTCCTAAGGCCCACCTATAAAAAAAATCTAAGTACAAATCAAGTACACATAATTGAATTTTTCAACTACCAAAAACAGAACAAACTTCAACTCAACAAAAATGTCATCATCATCATCAACATTCTTATCAAATCATAAAGATCAAATAATTGTAGCAATTTACATTGTAGGGTTAATAAAACTAACAATAAAAACAATAAAATACACAAAATGGGTGTGGTCAATGTTCATAAGACCCCCGAAAAAACTAACAAAATATGGGTCATGGGCATTGATCACTGGGTCCACAGATGGGATCGGAAAGGCCATTGCATTCGAGCTCGCCGCGACCGGGTTAAACGTAATTCTAGTTGGGAGGAACTCAAAAAAGCTACATTTGACATCAAATGAAATTTCAAAGAAACATGAAAAGGTGGAGGTGAAGACAATTGAGATAGATTTTGAGAGGGAGAAAGGGGAGGAAATAGAGAGGAGAATTCGGGGTGTCGTAGACGGGTTGGATGTAGGCCTGGTGGTGAACAATGTAGGTGTGTCGACGACGAAAGCCAGGTATTTTCATGAAGGTGACAAGGGTGGTGTAGAGGGTATGATTGATGTGAATTTGAGAGGACTGACTTGGGTTACCAAAGCCGTGATTTCGGTCATGTTAAGGAAGAAGAATGGGTGTGTTGTTAATGTTGCTTCTGGTGCTTCTCTTGCTGTTCCTTCTTATCCTCTCTTTTCTGTTTATGCTGCCACTAAAGGGTACCTTCGTTACTTGTTTCTCTTTGTTTCAGTCGTTTGTTTTGGAAAATAGAGCGTGGATTTGACGGTTGCTAGCTTAGCTCAACAAAAATATGTGACTTTTAATGTTTGCGACATGTGGTATTAGATGAAGTTTAGTAATGCGACATGTGGCATTTGATGGTGTCAGTAAAAATCGTGTTTTAGTAGTAAGGATATTTGATTCATGCAGCTCAAATAAGGTGAAGGTAGTCGGTTTTTTGGCTAATCAAAATTTCATTTGTTATACAAGGAAACATAATTTTTGTAGATTATATGTCGGTTGTGTTTAGGTTTTTTATTGGACTTTATTAGTTAGATGGTAGATATATCAGGTAAATGTGGAAATCATTAATTGGATGATAGCAATTGATTTACTGTCAGTCGAGGTCACATAAAGGATGTTTAAGGATGACGCGTGATGAATTTTTTGTCGGAAAATGACATTGACCGACTGCTACTTCACAATATAAGAAGCTGCTGAAAACTGTTGACTCTTGGCTCCATTGCAATGGAAAGTCTACTGAAATGTGATAATGTTGAAATGTAGTTGCTGGTTATTCGTAATAAGGACTAGGATGTCATGTATTTCTGTTTCGTGGGTTAGTTATGGATCGCCAAAAAATTTTGAAGCTTGAGTTGCCTCCGTTCACTCAAATTTTGAAATGGGCTGGACAAAGAGTTGAAGTTCACGCCTTTAGCTAAGCATCCTAGGAGGTCGTCAATCATGTGCCTTGTAGTATGTCATAAAGTGTGCATGTTGCTTAGTTCAAACCATTTACTAGGAGGTCATTTGTAAGTAAAATGAAGGGTAGACATGAAGTTGGGGGGAGAATAGTATATTACTCCGTACATTAGTTAATGCTAAACGATGTCTGTAGTTTTGATGTTTGTTACACCTACGGACGAGCTCTGAACATTCTGTAGTGAATATGGCAAGGATTCACATAGTTTCGGATTTGGTAGATTGATTAAACTTCCTGGTTCAAATAACATCAGAATTTGGACTACTGACACTCGACTTCAGATTTTCGGTTGAGGAAGTTATAGCCTTCTGCCAGGAGGTTGTTTATATTGTTGTGACACAAAATTTGCATTTAACTCGATGTAGTAGAAGATGGTGTGACAAAAGCTGTTTACTAGGATATCATTACGTGTGCACTTGATATGTTTGGCTCACAAATTTCATGCTTCTTGCTTGATTTAGGAACAGATTATCAGATCAGTCATTTGGTGCAATACGTCGAAGCCTTCTGCTAAATTTTATTGGAGATCAATAAACTCATTTTCGACACCACGAAATACTTGCAATAGCAAACTATGGACTTGATTATTCTGACGATACAACTGGATATCACATGCCAACATTTAACATCCATGTGTTTCTTGCCTGTTCCTGAAATTGACCCAACTCTACAATATATTTATATTTGAGATGTCTTTGGTTACAAGTCTCATGAACGTCTTCGTGTTTTCGACTTCACCCTATCCTGCTACGAGCAGGAGCCACTTATAGACTCTATTATGGGCTGGTTTTAAATCGTGATCGTATTATATAGGTTTTGATGATTGTTACGATCGTTTTTTTTTAAGCAATATTAGCTGAAATTAGCGAGATCCAAACGCAACAGAGATTTAATACTATGCACTAGGGTGATGATAGTGATATGGCAAACACAGATGCTTTATTTTCTTGTGCAGACTGTCTTCGACTTAATTTGTCTAAATCTGCACAGGTACGTTGCAATGTTTTCAAGAAGCCTAAGTGTAGAGTATAAGCGGTTTGGAATCGACATACAATGCCTGGTATTACGTCAAAATTGTTGTATTCCTTGATCATGACATACTTGTATTCCTCGGATGGTCTTTGAAAACATCATCTTTGGACTTTTCAGGTACCATTACTCGTAGCAACAAAGTTGTCATCCATAAAAAAACCTTCCTTCTTTGTTCCATCTCCGGAGCAGTTCAGCAAAGCGTGTATAAGATGGATTGGTTACGACTTCATCTGTGTTCCCTACTGGACTCATGCATTGCAATGGTGGGTCATGGATTTACTGCCTGAATCGCTGGTAAACTGGATACTCCTCCGATATTTCCTCGGCTTACGAAAGAAATTGATTAAAAAGGAACTGAGACAGAAAAAGTAGCCCTGCCCTTCGGATTCCGATTTAGGTGTGTGCTTACATGTTCAGTTGCTGTGTGTATTGTCACTTGTCAGGTAGAAGTGTAGTTTTTCATCTGTACTAACCTGGTGCAGTTCTAATGTATGTGTTTCGATTCGCTAAAATAGTCATTTTTTTGAGACTTTGTCCTATTAATCTCCTCTTTTCCGAATCCTTCGACTTCTTTAAGACTATGTTTATTGGTAGTTTGAGAAGTAGTTGAGGAAGTAGTTTAGAATAAAAAATTAATAAAAATAAAGGACAATAAAAATATATTGGCTAAACTAGTTGAGAAAAACCCCCAACTCGTTCCAATTTAGAACGCTGCAACCCATCCTCAAACGAGTACACGTGTCAGCCATCTATTGGCTGATTTAATTGTCAAACAAAAAAAAAAGAATTAAACTATCATCTAATAAACACATGACACGTAGCGTTACTTTTCCCAAACCCAAGCAATTTACTCGCCTACTACTGACATAGTGACATGCCCCCTACTTTTTTTATTGCTTTTAATTTTTTACCGTTGCAAACTTTGCAACGGGAAAAAAACTCAATAAATAATTTTAAAAAAAAAAAAATTATACCAACGTTTATATTTTTTCATTCTCTTTAAATAGAGACCAATTTTCACATATTTTTAAAAGAAAATTTAAATACGACTTTATTTATCTTGACAAAACTTATTTTGTTTAAAAAATATTAAAAAAAAAATGAAAAAGTAAAAAAGGAAAAAGAAAACAAATATATTTGGTGGGACATGGAAAAAAGTAGGAGAGATGGAGTAGTTTAGAGTAGTTTAGTTAAACTAGGGATAAACCTCAAAAACTTTGGAAGAAACTAGTTGGAGGAAAAGAAAATAGTATTTTATTGGTTAAACTAGTTGAAACTAGTCGAGGCTAAACTATCAATAAACATGGTCTAAGGTGTTAGAATGTTTGAAATGACATAGTTTAGTTACTTTGTACTAGTATATGGATAGAAGTGTTGGAATTTTCATGTTTTAGTTCATTGATGAAATGGGTTGAGCTTGGAATGTATTTTATGGGTTTGATGTTTGCAATTTAGGGTATTTTTTCATGCTAGTAGAGATTGTAATTTGTCGATTGTCGTGAGAGGAAGTATATAATTATGACTTTACATTTGGCATTGGAGTGGAAGAGGGGTAATAATGTTTGTAAGTGAATATTGTCCAATGGCGGTGTTTCGATGGTTCACGTAGTTCCGTTGTATGCGTACCATTGCCTACAAGTTTTTATATAGTGTTTGATGTTTGTCGGGTTTGACTATCAGTTGTCCTTTAAGTTGTTGGTGCATGGCGCTAAAGAAATCTCCTTTGTGTAAGGTAGTGTTCCATGGTAGCTTCCTTGTGAGAAGGGGAAAACTTGTAAATGTTTGTCATTCCGTAATCCGTACATTGTAGGGAGGATGGAACCTATGATACCTCTCAAATTTTTGGCTTTTAAGGTCCGACCATAATGGCATTAATAGTTGGCTAGCTAGTTTTGGTCGCCTCATGCCTCGGATGTCTATGCACACTAGAACGTTCCTCTTGGCTAACCAAGTTAATCAGTTTCCTTATCAGTTATATCCCTTTGATTTAGGTGATCAGCAGCTTTTTTACTGAATTTTGATGTACGGCTGAGATTTAAGGAAAGATATGGGTTTTGCAGTGGAGCTGGATTGCATGTTGGCCATCCACTCGGATATACTGCTACGGACATTCTTGCCAGGTTCAAAAGGATGCAGGGTTTCAATGTTTTGCACCCCATGGGATGGGATGCTTTCGGATTGCCAGCAGAGCAGTACGCTATTGATGTATGTTTTCGTTGTTTTATGTTGTTTTTTCGCTGCTGGTTACATTACCTTTTTGCAACAAACCATTGGGTCATTAGCTGGCTTGTGTGACAGACAGGTACACACCCTAAAATCACGACGGCGAGGAATATTGAACGTTTCCGATCACAGGTCAGTTATTTGCTCTTACCTTATTGGTGGTGAACTTGGATACTTTCTCAAGAAGCCACAAATTCATGTTAACTCTTGTGTAATTCTCACTGCTTTGATACCTTTTGTTATGAAGCTTAAATTGCTGGGCTTTTCATATGATTGGGATCGTGAAATCTCTACGACCGAACCAGAATACTACAAATGGACTCAATGGATATTCCTTCAGCTTTTAAAAAGAGGATTGGCCTATCAGGCTGAAGTTCCTGTCAACTGGTGCCCTGCTCTTGGCACGGTGTTGGCAAATGAAGAGGTGATTGATGGTGTTAGTGAACGTGGTGGTCATCCGGTTATAAGAAAGGTGTGCTGGATTGTGCTATCTAGTATGTTGAGTTTCCCTCGCATTCTCTATTGATGATTGTCTTGCTTGCATCGCCTTTGAGTGTGTTCATAATCTGTGAACCGTTGTTCATTATGAGCAGCCAATGAGGCAATGGATGCTCAGGATTACTGCATACGCAGACCGACTTCTTGAGGATCTTGAAGAGCTTGACTGGCCCGAAAGTTTGAAGGAGATGCAAAGGAACTGGATAGGAAGGTCAGAAGGGGCTGAGCTGGAATTTCCATGGCTTGATGCTGAAGGTCAAGAAAGTGAAACTAAAATCACTGTTTATACAACAAGGCCAGATACTGTTTTTGGCGCAACGTATGCAACTTTGCATCTTCCTGTTTGTTGTTAGTTTCTTCTGATCTGCACAAGGGTTCAGCTTGATCGATTAATGCATTTAGTCTTATTGTTACAGTTATCTCGTTCTTGCACCTGAGCATCCTTTGTTGAAATCGCTAGTAGCCACTGACCATGCAAAACAGGTATGTCAGTTTGCTTTCCCAATGTAAACTGAAATTTCACTTGCTATGTGAAATCAAATGATCATTTTTTACGTATAGGTGGAGGAATATGTAGAGCTTGCCTCGAGGAAGAGTGATCTTGAGAGGACCGAGTTGCAAAAAGAGAAAACTGGAGTATTTACCGGTTGCTATGCAAAGAATCCTGCCAATGGAGCTGCTATTCCCATTTGGGTGGCTGATTATGTTCTAGGAAGGTGTGGTTTATTTTATCCTTCGATGTTATATGGTCAAGAATTCTTCGATATACTTTGTTTGTTTAGAACACTTTAGCCATTAGTGTAGGAGTCGTGTTGTTTCAAATCCTCAGGTAGTAAGGTGTTATCTAGGTGTTTGGTAGTGAGCTTTATTTACGTCAAGCACTTTGGTACATTTTCCCCGTTGTCATGTGTTTTGTATTTAAGGACATGGGTTGAATGTAATCCGTCATCAACCTTTTGTGTGCTTTCGTACATAAGTTCTTCTCCTGCGTAATAAGTCTAATAACCATTATGCTGGCTATTTTTAAGTTCTACTATCAATTTTCATGCAGCTATGGCACTGGCGCTATAATGGCTGTTCCTGCACATGATACACGTGATCATGAGTTTGCCGCAAAGTATGATACTCCAATTAAGCGGGTTGTTAAGCAAGATGATGAGACTTCTGGCGATCCGGGAAAGCCTTTTCCTGGTGACGGTGTCCTCGTTAACTCATCTAGTTCAGCAACAGGGCTTGATATCAATGGCCTGTCCAGCAAGGAAGCTGCGTCGAAAGTGATTCAATGGGCTGAGGAAACTGGAAATGGGAAGAAAAAGGTCTGTGACCATTTCTCGGACTTGGTCTCTTTATGTTGTGGGGAATAGGTGCTAAAAATAAAAAAAAAAGTACATCTTTAGTGCTTGGTTTGTCATTCAGTGTTGTTCTTCAGGTGAACTTTAAGCTAAGGGACTGGCTTTTTGCGAGACAACGATACTGGGGGGAACCCATACCTGTCATCTTTTTGGATGACACTGGTGAGACTGTTCCACTTCCTGAAACTGAATTGCCTTTGACTCTTCCAGAGTTGGATGATTTTAGGCCTACCGGGACTGGCGATCCACCGTTATCTAAAGCTACATCTTGGGTATGTTTGCAGTTGTCTTCATTATAATTTTTTAGTTACCATTTTACAGCTGTTTTATTAGCAATTTAGCATCTATTTATGTGAGGCTATACATCTATCTTCCGCCAGTGGGTACGAATCAGTTGCCAGTTTTTCTGACTTGATAGTACTGAGCATCTTTCTGCCTAGTAATTCTTAGTTTACATCATATTTTTGTGCTCTGATTTTGGCTTCTATAAACACTTTTATGCTTGTTGGCCAGTTTTTGGCTTTATTGCTCTATAAATCTCTAGCTTGTGTGTGCATGTACAGGTACAAACCATGGATCCTTTATCTGGAAAACAAGGCAGAAGAGAAACAAACACGATGCCTCAGTGGGCTGGCTCTTGTTGGTAACGTCCTTTTACTCTTAGCTCAGTTTTCGATATGTAGTATGATAGTACTAGTTCATCACCTGTTACCAGTTGAACCTTTTCTATTTACTGGTGAAGTGCCGTGAGCAATTGATTCACTTGTATTCCGCTATCTTATGAAAGCAAATCCTATTTCAAAGCAGTAGCAACTAGCAAAAAGTAGGAACCTTCATCATACACCTCAGATTTCAGCATTTGTAGGTGTTCTGTATGCTTTAACATATTTCCCTTATATGCCCAGGTATTATTTAAGATTTATGGATCCACAAAATTCGGCAGAATTGGTCGGCAAGGCTAAGGAGAAGTAAGTTGTTTAAATTTACCGTTATCAGTTCATGCATTTCTTTGTTAAAATTCTACTTTATCTCAATTTTCTTTTGATATTTTCTTAGTCTTGTATTCTTGCGTTCTGAATTGTGAATGCATGTAATGTGCACGTAATGTGACTTACCGTCCGTGAAACTTTTTGCATGCAGATATTGGGGCCCAGTTGATGTGTATGTTGGTGGAGCTGAGCATGCAGTTCTGCATTTGTTGTATGCACGGTTTTGGCACAAGGTAATCTAAATTTGGTACTTTTTCGGTCTAATCCAATTTGAAATATTGAGCATAGGATTTCAGGTTTTGAGTTTATTGAGTAAGTTCTGCCCCTTCTGTTTCTCAGACTTGTACCTTTCAGTATCATCATCATCATTACTAAAAATCCCGGCAAGATGTGGAAAAATAAATATGGGTGATGCTAAAGGTTCATTCTTGTGAACAAGTTGTCAGAAGCAGTCTGTGGGTTGGTTTATACGTCTTTCAGGTTAAAATGTGTGGTGAGGAGTGATTACTGAAGACGATAGGAGTAGCTCAATCAGGAGATGCACTCTTCTCTTGGTGCTGGATGGAAATTATTTTTTTGTGTAAGCATGTTAGTAAATTTGGACTGAATTGGGTGAGGCTAGCCTTCCCGCCACAAAAGCAGTTTGGAGAAATAAACAATAAAAAGAAGAGGTATTAGATCCTCAATAGTCTACTTTTTTGGAAGGTAGATGCATCAACGGAACTCATATCATGTAGATGCCTCATGCACTTGATCATGGTTATGTTCTTAGTTTTGAAAGTCCAACGTAAACTGCGTCGTCAAAATCAAGTCATGCTGTTGACCAACAAATGTTATACCAAGCTTGATACTCTTTCGGTCAATTAGCTTAGCCCCACTCGTCCTCCTCACTAACTAGTCAAATTAGGGCTAACCGACTGAAATGGAGGGAGTATAAAGTTAAATTCCCTTGTTTACGGTTGCTTATACTTTCCTGCTCTTTGTTTGCAGGTTCTCTATGATATTGGTGTTGTGTCGACAAAGGAGCCATTTAAGTGTGTCATAAACCAAGGGATTATCTTAGGGGAAGTGAGTTACTTTTGACCTTTTGAGGTTAGCTTTATCATAGTTTTCCTCTAGTATTTCAGTTGTCTAATGTTTATCTCTACAGGTCCAATACACTGCACTTAAAGACACAAATGGAAATTTTGTATCTGCAGATTCAACCACTATGTTGGACCGTGAGCTTTATCAAGAGTTAATACCCAACGAAAAGGTATGAATCTTTTGCATCTATTGACGTATCCTTCAATTATCAGCTTGCTATTGGGACTTAATTGTGTTCGTTTTAACTACATTACCATAGTGCGACAACGACCTCCGCGGCTCCGCCCATGGTGAGGTAGAAGGGTTTGGATTGATGCAGTCCTACACTAATGTATAATGAAAACTTTGTTAGAAATTGCATCAATCAACCGCTACATATAACATTTGAAGCATAATCAGCTTAGTGAGCCGTTATTCCCATTCCAAGTTTATGAATTATCCATTCTTCTTGTGTATGTTTAGCATTTCATAAAAAGTTTTCATCTTAGGTCTTGATTCATAGCGTAATTCTGATAAACTTTGATGTACCTTTGATGAAGGTTATGAAATCGGGTGATTCTTTTGTACTGAAAGAGAATCCTACCATTCGTTTGATTGCTCGAGTACACAAGATGAGCAAAAGCAGGGGAAATGTCGTCAACCCGGATGATGTTGTTGCTGAGTATGGTGCTGACTCACTCCGCTTGTATGAGATGTTCATGGGACCATTGAGGTTAGCATATGTCTGAATGGATTTCTCTTTTCTAAGCCATGTATAGTAATCCCGTCATTTCAATCAATAAGCCCATTTGAGTCTTTGAGGAGTATATATAGAGCACATTGCAACCTAGGCAGGCAGAATGTGGCCTCTTCACCAAAAAGCCAAATGGGTCTATTTATTTATTCAAAAAATCAACATAGGTGAAAGTCTGGTAATTTACAATCTCTTCTTTTTGTGTGAGGCTCTCAGAGACGCAAAACCGTGGAATACTAGTGGAATAGAAGGCGTCAATCGTTTTTTGGGTAGAGTATGGAGGCTGATTGTGGGCTCACCTCTACCCGATGGTTCATTTAGAAGTGGAACAGTGGCTGTTGATGAAGAGCCCACTGTGGAACAACTGCGTTTGCTGCATAAGTGCATTGAAAAGGTCCGGTTGTTTTAGTTCACTGTTCATCATGATACATTTATCGCGACATATTGCAATGTTTTAAACTGTGACTTCATTTAGTGCCGCTCTAAACTGCGACTTCTGTACAAGAAGCAAGATGTTTCAAGATATATTAAACAAAACGGAGGCATCATAAACCTTTCTTGTTACAACAATATACAAGATTTTGAAGATACATCTTGAAGAAAAATCTAAGTTGATTGCTTTGATGTAGGTTACTGAAGAAATAGAAGCAACTCGGTTTAACACTGGTATCTCAGCAATGATGGAGTTCATCAATGCGGCGTACAAGGTTTGCCTGCTCATTCTCCTGCCTCTTATATGACCATCTAACTTCGGACGTCGTTGGCCTTTATCTTGGCCACTTGATTCTAACGATGAACTGTGAGACTAGAAATTATTTCAACCTTATTTCACTCTCTTAGTTCGTTTTCCTTGTAGTGGGACCGTCATCCGAGATCTGTCTTTGAGGCGTTTGTGAAGCTGCTATCCCCATATGCACCTCATGTGGCTGAAGAGCTTTGGTTTCGGCTTGGAAATTCAAGTTCACTGGCTTATGAGCCTTTCCCAAAGGTAGCACTCGTCTATGTTCATTTCCAATTTCTAAACACTAGTCAAGTCATTGATC
>JAUEKU010000003.1:547985-558234 GCA_032274805.1 Gypsophila paniculata
AACATAAATGAATTAATTGATGAGAATGAAGAAATGTATGCAACAAAAGAGGAGAATATATAGATGAAATCGAGAGTGTTCATATCTTGCATTGGTGACTGTTGAAAGTGTTTACTATACTTTGTCATTTAGCTAACAGCTCTTGCATACTTTAGGAAGATACAGATGGTAGATGGAATTTTTAAAACGGTTTTTCTAAAATTTGTCCTACACAATATAATAATAAATACTCCCTCCGTCCCAGTGAGTTGTTTACACTTTGACTTTTTTGTGAGGGGAAAAAAGTCAAACTGTAAACAAATGACTGGGACAGAGGGAGTACGAAGTAACTCTTAAAAGAAAAATAACTCAAAATTTTATATGATTATATTTTTCTTTAATACAGAATTGCTTTATATTTCATCACGTACTATAATAAGACATAACAATGGTGGAGTGAGGGGGACTAAGAGAGGCATCTGTCACCGTAAATATCGAATATTTAACTAAAATTTTTGAAAATTTTCAATCTATCTTATTTCATTAATACTTTGGGCCACGTTAAAATTTTAAAAATTTTCGTCTCAATATGCTAAAAATACGTATACTCAGTATATCCTAAATAATTTTTTTTATATGGAATATGTACATATGTAAACACTAAATTTCGTATGAAAGTATAAAAACTATTTTATGTTAATCTTATCATGAAAAAGGATATCGTTCAAACAACGATTAATTATTATTTTTTTAACTTCATATTTTTTTAGCATTCTTTAATTATAAATGGATTAAACATGTTTATAATTATAAATTACAAATACTTGTGAAATAGTCTTACAATAATTTTTTTTTAATTCTTGGTCTCACAAGTCATAACCAACTGATGTGAGACGATTTTACATGACTTACAACATTTGTTTTCAAACATTTATGGAAGAGTTGACATCCAAGGAAGATATACGTTAGCAAAAACGGAAGGTTGGAAGAAAATGAGGAACTTTCAAATAATAAACAAAGAAATGCTCACATCAACAATAACACTATGCATTGTATTTTGTACGGAGTAACACTTTTTCTTGCATGCATGCATGCATAATCGGTGGGTCAAATTATAATTTATGATTTGCATATTTTTGCACCCTTCGACTTTATTCTTAAATTCAATTACGACAAATCGGTTTCTAATAAATTAGATGCATTCAATTAAAAGTTTTGTTCCATATCCTCATATTTTAGTTAGTCAAAAGTTTCCTTATTTCAAGTTAAAATATTTATTTTTACAAATACATATAGGTCAATTAAGAAAAATATATAAAACATTTACATAGTATGAAAAATAAATTCCCTAACATTCATTTAAAAGGTTTGTTCCATATCTCATATTCTAGTTAGTCAAAAGTTTCTTTATTTCAAATTAAAATATTTATTTTTACAAATATAAAAAATATATAAAGCATTTACGGAGTATGATTTATCGATACAGTAAACTTAAAATTTTTAGTTCATAAACTAAAAAAAAAATGGTGGAGTTTTTGGACGTATTCAAATTTTTGGTAGGTCAATCTTGTATGCTTTAAAACTTAAAACACAAATTTTCGTATGAGACGATTTTATTATAAGGTTATAATAACTCATTTCACATGAGTATAGTTACGAAAGAAGTTTCTTGAAAATTTATGTAGATTTACCGATAAGACAGTTTACCGGAAACTTATTGATACTTAAATAGCCCTCGTAATTCTTTTTGTCATAAGTTATTTAAAGTTTTTCCATTTTAAAATATACTCCCTATTTAAAGTACTCCTATTACAAATCACTCGTATACGAATGCATTTGGGTGATGTACAAATATTAGGAAAATTCTTGAAAAAATAAGTAATGGGATCAAAATAAAACAAATTGCGGGGATAGCTCAGTTGGGAGAGCGTCAGACTGAAGATCTGAAGGTCGCGTGTTCGATCCACGCTCACCGCATTTTTCTTTTTATTTGACGTTTGCTACACCTTACATGTAAAGCACCATTCATCTGTACACTTCACATTTATTTTCCCCCTATGATCACCAAATTTTCGGCTTATAAAATTTGCATTATAATCGGAATAACCCAACGAATTCCATAGACATGCTGCATAGCATGCAACGACAACGAGATAGTTGATAGCAACAACAAACTTCGCGACTTTGGAATTAGTATCGTATCTCAAACCTACCTCGGTATTAACTTTTCACAAGCATCGAACCATCAGTCAGTGTAAGGGAATGGACCATCACGTTCGTTGTCCCCATTTTCGTCTCCATACACAATGACATTTGCAACTATCAACGACATTAACAGGCAAGTTATTGAGGAATGAAAAACTTATTTTGAACCAAAACTTGTCTCAACGACATTGCTTACGTGACTTCTGTTATATCCCAAAAGAAGGAAGAAATTGAGATTCAGATCGGAAATCGTTGAAGAAAAATAAAGGACATGCAAAATGTCATGAAAGTCTCATAAAACATTAACACCGCTCCTAAAAGTCTGGCTTTTTCATGCTCCTCAAAACTTCACAGAGAAGATCATTATGAATAAACTCAAAAATTCAAATAAGACGATCTTACACAATAGTTTGGTGCAGTGAGATCTAACTACTTGTTTGATATGCCTTCATTTATTACATGTCTTACGATTCGAGATTGTAAGACGGTCTTATACAAAGACTAACACGTCAATATATTACACTTGAAGAGACCGACGGCTAATACTACATATGCCCAAAAAATTTCATAAAACTCCAAATATGTACCTAAAATTATCAACTAATTAATGCCACATAAGAAGTTGAAAGAATAATAGAGGAATACTAAAAGTACATAAAGAAATTACATCAGTTTTTACTAAACTTGAGAGAAATCTGCTCGGATTTGAGCACGCGTCACTGGCTACTTGAGTCGCATTCACTACTTCCGGTGTGCTGCTTCCTACCCTTTTACTGCCAAGTAAGAGCAAAGTAGATCGTTTAGAACGTGAGCGACGACACAAATTTGTTCTAGAGTACGTTCAAGCTTCAAGGCAATGATATTTTGAAGTTCTAGTCGAGAGATTAAGATCAAGGCATTGGGTATAGTAAATTTCCCGTTTGAACTATGCTCCTCTTGTTATTCAGACCGTACTGGCATGAAATCGTGAGTGGGATGCATATTGTAGCGTCTTTGGTCGGCCTGGGACATTGAAAACCTAAATTTTTCTTAAGCGGCTTGCTGATTTTTGAGCTTAAAACATAAAAAATTTTAATGTTAAAAAGAAGAGAGTAACAAATGTTAATTCTAGCTTCGAACGTCTTCTTTGGAAATGAGATTAGGGCACCAGTGGTCATATAATCATACACATTTGCGGAAGAGGAAAAAAAAATGGAAATAGATAATTGAGTATAATGTACCTTCCGGGGAATATGCAGCTCCCGTGACCTGCGAATTTTGCCAAAATGAATAAAACTCGTAAGTACCATATTCCAAAAATAATTACATCTGTATGCCTTGGCATTTTCTGCCGAAATAAAGGCCAAATATAATCAAACAGGTTGAGTGACTCAAATTGAGCAAAAGTCCACACTATTTTTCAAAGTCATGTGTTGTACTTCTGCGCAAAAGACGTATGCAGGCAGATGTGATCCAGCAGAGAAATCGGTACACTCTGAGGTGTCTTTTACATCGAATTCTGGTAAAAAAATGAGCCTCTAATTGTGATAAAAGACGGAAAGAATGTGGTGTTATCCCCACATGTTATGCTCCCGTCTAAGTCACCCATGCATGGAATGAATTAGAACGATGTATAACTGCGACTACTATGACATGGATGTGCAGACATTGGCATGGATTATCGCAGTCAGTTCAATATCGTTCATATCAAATGTAATGTACGGGTCACATTGGTGGTAAACTGGCCACAACAGTCAAGTATCGATAGTAATGATTAAATATCGGCTACTTTGTGACTTCTACATATCGGAAAATATTGGCAATACCCATATACATCACGAATCGGGCAGTATTTTAAACGCGAAAGCATCAAATCACGTGAAATGAGGAATTACTTAATGTCCATGAGATTAAAATTCAATAACTGGTATTAAAGTGCTTCTCTTCATCTTTAACTAAACTAGTGGTGTTTCACTATCTTTAAACTTTACAACTAATCATTGGTATTGCAAAATGAATAAACAAAGGAATCGTTCCGTCTCCAATTTATCAATGATGCTAAACTTAACATTCTAAGCAACTAAGATGCAAATAGCAAATTTATCTTCAAGTACACAGCACGAATAAGGAACTAAAGAGTGTCTTCAATTCTTTTACCAAGTATGCAATTCTGCCTTTTTCCGTCCATTTAACTTTACAGTTAAGATCACCTAGCCTTTTCTACAGCCGGTACAGGAAGAAGTGAACAAGTGGCAACCCAAATTCCATTTCCTAACCTCATACTCTAATACCATATCCCGAACTATGTAATTTCATAGTCGAGACTATATACATGACTTTAATGAATTAATCAAAGAGGTAACCTACTGTTGTATTCTATGCCTCATAATGAAAGCACACATGATGAAGCACAAGATGAATGAAAAAATTTCATGATAAAGTTTCGATTGCTAACCAAACTACGAGTAAACAATTATTTCAAAATTAGGTAAATGGTCACTTTCGAAACAAGTTAGGAGCAAATGGTGGGACAACTTACTAGGATCAGAGGTAGTGAGCATGGCAACGCCCTTGAAATCACACGAATCAGGAGCCCTGCCCTCCATCTGATAATAGCTATCGAACGCGTAAGAAGCATGATTTTTGACATTGTTAGGCTGGTAACAAGACTCCCCTGGCTGAATCTCACTACAGTTAGCCCTTCCTGGACCACAAGCCCAGTCCAATGCCGTTTGCAAAGTCTTTGTATCAACCCCATCCATAGCAACACAATACGTCCTATTAGTCGTGTCATTAGCCAAGAAAGTTCCGCTTCCTGAAACGTGTAGTAAATATACTGGCGTTGTATTCCCATAGAACAACCCCCAGTTGGCCTCTGATAACGGGGATGACCTCAAATCCTCGTTAAACAACTCGTATATGAAAGCACTAGAAGTAATCTCAGGGTGAAATGGAGTACCGGTACGGTCAAAGACGTGCTTAATGAGATTGGAATTGTATGTGTCTGAGTTATCTATCGTGGCGTAGGGCTCCTTGGAATCTCCTTTGGAAGGCCACCCAGTCTCACTCACAAGCACTACAACATCGGTGATATTGAGGTTCTTCATTGAGAAATAAGCAGAATCAATCATCGCGTCATACACGCTTGTGTAGTGCAGCAAAGTATTGGGATCAACCATTTCCTTAGAAGGCGTCAAAGGCTTGAACAATGCGTTATCCAACGGCACAACACCCTTATTCTCCATAAAAACATAGTACGGATACAAGTTCATCATCAACGGAGACTGCGTCTTGGACAAAAACTTCACAATCGGCAACAAATACTGACTCATGGACGTGTTGAAAAACGCCTGAGAAGGCGGGAACGGGTCTAGAATCAAAGAAGCCGAGTGTGGGGTCGACACCTTAATAACATTGTGAAGATTTGAGGCCACAAGTGCACTATAAAGCGACTCGATAGCAGGCAAAAGAATAGGAGCACTAGAAGGCATTGTGGTCAGAACCTCATCACCAACAGCAATAGCAACGACAGTAGTTTCGGGGTAAAAAGACGCCACATTGCGGTCAACCCATGAGGCCGCCGTGGCATTGGAGGATCCAATGGCAATCAATTGGTTATTGGGTACCCCAATGATGACCCGGATTTTAGTATGGGCAAGTGCATTGAGCAAATTAGGGTCTGCGTCGTAAATTCTGACATGAGTAATCTTCTGTAATTGAAGAAATGAGACCAAATCTGAAGGAGATAACAAGTTTGATACATCTGTTCCTATGTTTACTCCGACATAGGGTTCGTCATTCCCTTGAATTTGCCTTACTTCTGCACGACAAACGTATACAATTGAATGGAACGTAGGAAGTATATACGGTGCCATTGCCATATAATCCACTAACATCAAGTTATCAACCAAAAACATCATAATTTTATCTCAACAACAACAACAACAAAGCCTTAATCGCAAAATATAATTCGGAAAAAGGGATCTAATTTCACATTTACATAAGTTGCTAGCGGCTTTTCCTCCGTTCCACTCGATTGTATTCCAACTAATAATGTTTGTGCAAAGTAAGTACAATTGAGTGGAACGAGGAAAAGTACATATACTCACATAACAATAAGTCTAAAAAATACGGTCTTTCCCAATGAATTGAATTGTAAAAGTGAAAGACGGGTTTTCACATGACCTTACTTCTCACATAGTAAGCCAATTGTCATATACTCACATCAAGTTATAAAGCACCAAAATTTTACTAAAACCAAATCAATTGGCATTGCCGGCTAACATGAACCATCATTTGGAACCGTTCATACGTAATAATTACGAAAAATGTTTGGAAGTATAAATGTTACTAATTGTTACTATGACTGAAATACAATGAACCTTAGACCAATTGAAAAATGAAAAAAGATTAAATCTTTGAGCAATTAAAGGAAAAGGGTAGCTAAAAATGGTGAAAAAAAGAAGTGGGCAAGTGAAAAAAAAATTACCCGAAAATGGAGTGAAAATGAAGAAAATGAGTGAAAAAATGAGTGAAAAAGAAGCCATGAATGAGAAGCTACATAAGCTTGCATTATAAGTTGAGTTTGATTATTAGTAGTTGTGTGTTAGTAGTGAAATTATAGTACATGTGAATCATACTATTATCATGTGAATTGTGAAGAAATGACATGTTTTTTTATGATATTTTTTTACTAGTGATTTATTATTTGATTTTATTGAAGGAAAATTTAGCTAATAAATGTGCGAGGAGTGTCCTTATTAATTCACATATGAGTTTCACATGGATTGTGGAGGAAAAAAATATTCACTTTATAAACTAAGAGGTTACTCCTCCCATCGCCAATTGATTTTGGGATGGAACCCTCTTGGACTTGTAATTATAGACTAACTTTTCTCCTTTACGGGTGTAACCCAAACCTTTAATTTCACAAAATGAGTAAAAAAAGACACAATCTTTGAATTGAATGATGAAGAATAATTAGTTGATTAGGAGGTTTTTTTTTTTGTCACTAAAATGGAAGTATGATTTCACTATCAAAGCCTCAAAAGTTCTACAAGGTTGGTGAAGAAAGGTAATCAATCAAACATTATTTAATGGGAGAATAAGCATCATTTGTTTGTTTGGGTCTCGACAAACAAATATAAAATACAAAATTAAGATTATGAGTTTAGAATGTCGGTATCCTCTATAATTTGGTTGAGTAATAATTGACAATCGTTAGTCTAAATTGACCTCTTCTTATTTCATCGATTTTGATGGATCAAATTTTATTTTTATATAAAAAATATCATGTTATCTCTCAATATATAAAGATAAATAATTAAAATAAAGTTCTATTAGAATAAATAAAAATATAAATAAGGAAAGTAATAATAAAAATCTTAGCCTTGCGCCCTTGTCCTTGATTTATTGTAACTAAACTGAACTAAACAAGATGAAAAAAACAAAATTGTATTGTGAAGAGATGTATCTAATTGAACTAGGAGATTAGCCCCTTCACTTATTATTGCCAACGCTTTCAATTATTGCGTTTCTCAATCGTTATTTACATTTCGTTTTTGGAAATGGACATAAAAGAATTGTTCTTTGTAGTTGAAAAGAATATCCGTATAATTTAAAGCAAAAAAATCAACGAAAAATTCCTTGATCAAGTTGGACAACTAATTTTGAATTGTGAATAAAGTAAAAGCAAAATATATTTTCAATAAATTTGTGTAACCATCAACAAAATTCAATGTCAAAAATCATTAACAATTGTAAACTTGGGCACTTTTAATTTTCATGTGAGTAGATTATTACATGATGATTAATACTTAGATTAATGAAGTGATGATCAAAGTTTCATAGGGATACCCTTAACTAAGGTACAAGAGTTGGGCAAGTAGCATATGACAAGTCACTGACACTCAGTAGCATGATGAGTGGCTCTACGCTTTGAGTACAGCCTGGTGTTTTCCATCGAATATTCATTCACGTTACTATGCCACTTCAATTTCCAAGCCACCCTCCACCACACAATGTTGGCTCGGGTCGAGTTTTTTACGAAGTATATGGATATATAAGTAGATAAATGGATTCAAAATGAGTTAGTCGTAGGTCCGATTTATAAATATATACTCCGTATGTTGTAAGTATGTTGTCCGATTTAATGTATTTTTCAAATTTCCACCCGTGAAAATTCTATCAAAATGTATTATGTACATCATATTTCTGTTCATCAATTTCTCACATTTACTTCATTGAATGTGCTTTCACTTCTCCAACGAGTCTCTTATAACATCGTCTTCTATCGTACATCAAACAAATAATTTGATTATCTTAATAAGTAGACTAAAAAAAAATTAGCGTGTGTTTTGTAAGTATAGTAAAATAAGCGTATTAACATATGTATATAATCAATTTTACCAATTTATACAGATACTTCGTATATGTTTAAAAAACTTTAGACCCTTAACGTGTACTCAACTACTCATACTTCGTAAATACAAGTTAGAAAAACCGTACAATAAATCCAAATAAATGATGTGGAAATCCATTAAAAGGGATCAAATTCAAATTCATAATAAATAATGAAAAGAAAGGACAAAAAACACAAGTCGCAACACTCACAAGGTCACATGCATTGTTAATTTATTATCCACCATACATATTGTATTACAATTGTAAGGTGATGTCTTACAAGATGAAACATTTGTAATATTGTATATATGATGGAGTCATTTACTTTCTTAGTAAATACTACTCTTTTTATGGTGTCATAAATTGGATTGATTTAAATGTGTGGTGGTCCAAGATATACTCCCTCCATTCAACTCCAATTGCATATAAACATTTTTTGACACTATTTATTTAGCTAGAGAATCTTCACAATTACTCGCAATATATAAATAAAAATATAGTCATGTGAGATTTTGTTTGATTCGTATTTATGAGTACAACAAGAATATCAAAATTTTATAATTTTTTACCATGTATAACTATAGATATTGTCGTTGCAAATTGCGCATCGACAAGTGTGAAAAAGCATATGATGCAATTGGAGTTGAATAGATGGAGTATATATTATCATCCATTTATCAAGATAATGTATCCTTTGAGCTTTAAAGAGAAAAGATGCACATAAATCACAATGGTCCTATATATGATATGCCCCTCTAGTATTAGGTCGGCATGCATGATAGTTTTTGTTTTGCACTAAAGGGTTCGAGCAATCGAGTCGATTGATTTTATAAATTCAAGTATTCAAAAAAAAAGTGATTTATATGTCAGATTGTAAGTATTAAAACATGTATATTTACTATGCCAAATTAAAAGTGTTATCATATAAAGTGCCTTGTAAAGAAGATATTTGTAAAATATAGTTCAAAATTCTAGAGATATACAATTAAGTTGATATATATTTTATTAAAACTGTGTTTATTTTAAACAGATGTAAAGCAAATTGCTCGTCTCTTAGAAGGCTTTACCAAAAGCCGATAATTTAATCAACGCCTTAGCTATATATAAATTCTATTGTATTTCTAAAATTCATTCAAGTCGCTAATTGAAGTTGTGAGTGGCTTTACCAAAAGCGGATAATTTAATCAACGCCTTAGCTATATATAAATTCTATTTTATTTCTAAAATTCATTCAAGTCGCTAATTGAAGTTGTGAGCGGCTTTACCAAAAGCCGATAATTTAATCAATGCCTTAGCTATATATAAATTCTATTTTATTTCTAAAATTCATTCAAGTCGCTGATTGAAGTTGTGAGTCTTGTGACTTACGTAAAAGTAAAATATAAAAAGAAAATCCATTTTAAAATAAAACCTTAAAATTCATTTGAAAAGAACAAGTCATTAGGTTTTGGAACATGTCAATACCAAAAAATAAGCAAGGTTCCCAAAGTGTGTGGGCCGGTCAAATTTCGTAGTGGGCCTGGATCCTACTTAAGAAGAAAAGTTCGATAATGCTTCAGAAGTTAACGTAAAGGGATATTTCCCATGGTGCCCCTGAGGTTTGCCACTTTTCCCATGGTACCCCTCTTTTTAAGAATGTGTTTGTGGTACCCCCGAGGTTTCACTTTTCTTCCCATGGTACCCC
>JAUEKU010000003.1:558334-569472 GCA_032274805.1 Gypsophila paniculata
ATAGACTGTAGATGATTGTTACATATTGGAAATTTGTTTTGATTGGATATTTTGCAACTTTTGTCGATCGTTTGATCCCGCAGAGCATAAATCTACTGGTGACCGAAGAATCATCTGTTTGGTCGCTAGCCTTCTGCAGTGACCGGTGGCCAACCTGGCCGTGATCACATATGTGAGGCAGTGCTGAACTGATGTGTTTCGGTGTTCACCTGGTGTGCTTTTGTCAAATCTAAAAGTTATCTGCTTTCACTTGGTTGGGTATCAACTCGTGTAAATTTGGTACGTGTTCAGTTACCAATCTTTGTGGCTTCTGAGTTATGTACTAATGACTGATCGCCCATGTTTATCGTGTTTTTGCCTTTCCATTGGTTATTACCAGTTCATCATACTAGTGATAGCTGAAAGTTACAAAGATGCCAATGGGCAGTGGTATTAGTACTATCAGAAGTTCATAACCGATTTAGCTCGACATATAACGGTTTTGTACTGAGTAATTGCTATTCCTCATTTTCCGATGCACTCCATAAGGAGTTGAGGACCATTCTATGATTGTTACATGGCTGTTGTGTTCATATTCCGTGAGGCCCATGAAGGCATGAACGATCTTATTTAAGAATTTGGGTTGGTACCGTCATAAAAGTGTAGAACATGTGGGCCTTGGCCCTTCAGCTTTACTGTTTAATTAAAATTAAATGCTCTACGGTGGTGGTGTCCTCTCACGTGGACACAAAGGCACCTCAAAATCAAAAGTTGGTGCTATGCGTATGTTTTGAAACGTGTGTCAAGACACATTGCTCCAAATTGTCCAACTTTATCCGCAAAGCCAAAGAGACAATCTTACCATCGTTGTTGGCGTTGTCGTTTTAATTTACTTCGTTTAATTTTTAGGCTCTGTTTTTTTGTATTTAATTTCGATTCAGTTCAACGAATTCAGTTTAGTTTTACGAAAAAAAAAACAGGGCCTTACTCAAGTAAGCTAAAATTATACGGAGTAGTACTTCTTTCGACTAGTATGGTATTTCAAGTTTTTTTTTAAATGGATGAATAAGATGGATAGGATGCAAACTAAAACCCAAATAGGTGAAATTAAACATTAGGTGATCAAAGATTTAAAACTAACATTGAGGATTAATTCAAAATTTAGAAGAAAAATTGAATGCTTATTTGTATCATCGGTGATCATAGATTTAATGTCGACCTATGATTGAGACGGAAGGGCAATAGATAGACAAGACTCCCGCCGATTACTACATAAGGTTGCAGATTCCTTATCATCAATTACCGTCCAAATTTCCGTTGTCGCAAACGCTACTTGTTTTTTCCGGATATATATCATCAGATATCACACGATAAATACAATTATACAGGACTATTATCTCCGGAATACAATCAATCCAACACGGTTTGTCGCTAATCCAAATTTCCGTAGTCGACAAACGCTACTTCACAGCCCGTATATTTTTTTTTACTTCACAAGAATATCTCCTTGTATTTTTCCCTTTTAAATCATAAATAAAAAATAAAATTATTCGCCTTTATAAAACATTAGTGTGAGTACCATTTCACTCCACATTTTCCACTCTCTGCTCCAACAATCACAATTTTCCTGGTATTCTCTCTCTGTTGTTAACATTTTCAATTTTTGGTTTATAACATCCCTTGTTAACATTTCGTAAATTTTTTTGTCCACAATTACTTTTATACCCTTAATAAATTATCCGCTTTTCTCAAACATTATGTAACGGAGGGTAATTGAGTCATTTTGGCCGCTTTCTAAAAAGTTCGGTCCAAATGCAAATGTTAACAATTGGATGGATCGAAACGAGTACTATTTAATTTTATGTGTACAATTAATATTCTGGATCTTTAATTATTATCAATTCATTTTGTTGTGATCATTACTTGCTCCGTAATTACTTGCAACTGTTTTATTTGATTTTACGCGATCTACAAGACGCCACGTGATTGTAAAATGATTGTTGTCGGTTTTAGCTGTTCAACCGAAAAGATCGATACTCTGACGCTGCAAATAATAGAAGAATTGCTTTAGATTAAGCTAGTGGAATTTAAGGAAAAATGATATCGTTCTCACTCGTATTTTCACATGTACAAAGTAACACCTCGTTATATAATGAAGTTTGGACGAGCACAATTCGCTGAGTAATTTTCCTATGAGATCGTTTGAAGTATACAACGAGATATTTCGCGACTAAAAGTGACTCTTGTTATTACTATCATTGTTACTGACATAGAGTAACTTTTATTAGGTTAAACAATTGTCACAGTAAACATAATAATGATCACATGTTAGGCACAGATATCCCGTCGTATATATACAACCGTCTCATAGGTGAATTTGTAGTTTTGGTATAATAGAGGATGAAGGTGCTTGCTTTTTAGTTTTTACTAGTTAGAGAATTTTGGTATAGGACTACTTTACGTTTGCTCGCTGTGAGGAGATTTTCAACAAATGGTTAAAACTAGTTGTGTAAGAGGGAGGGAGGGAGCATGAGTCTGCAATTCTTAGAACCGTACATGGGCCTGGCACCGCCTATCGAGGAGGAGGAGAGAGCGTCCACTTCATAAGTTCGACGAGGTTCCTGCCCAAAACCAATTGGCAATGGGTGGTGTAACTTGTTGGATTGTAAACTAGTTCACCCCAATTACTCCGATGTTGGACCTTACAAGTGGAGCTTCCTCTCAGGCTCACAACAATGTCGATTGTTATGGACACTTGTTCTTTGTTGAGCTGTTCTACATTTTGTTGAAGGAAGTATTGGTAAAGACAATCGTGTGATGAGAGATTGTATTTCTTGGTCGCATGATGTTTTTTTATGTTTATGTTGTCATGCCCTCTTCGTCCTTTGTCATCCTTGAGATAGTGTATTTATTATGCGATGCCTTGCTATCATACACTCCCGTTCATTCTATGGATTTGCAATATATACTGTCTAATTCTCACTCGGTGAATTTGCAACATTTGAATGTGTAGTACTTACACAGCCTAATCTACTCATCCACCAACAGAACCACCCAACACCTTAATGTTTATGCCATATACAAATATTGCAGAATTATAGAATAGGTGGGAGTGTTTTTCATTTATCGTTATGTATGTTTTTGTTTGACAGAACAAATAGTTTACACCAGTTTGAAATGGCTGAAGATAAATCTGTTGCTTCCGATGTGGAGTTGCTGGAATGGGCACAAAATGACAAGCGAAGGTTTCTGCATGCTGTGTACCGCGTTGGGAATCTCGATGAAACTATCAAGTAATACATTCAGTTTGCTGATAGTATTGTTTATTATATGTGCATCTAAAAGGATTGGGGTTGGAGGCCTTATTATCTGTTTGTATGACATTCATGCTAGGTTTTACACGGAGTGCTTCGGAATGAAACTGTTGAGGCATCGGGATGTTCCAGAGGAGAAATACACAAACGCATTTCTTGGATTTGGTCCCGAGCAGTCAAACTTTGCTGTGGAGTTGACATACAGTGAGTAGATTTAGATTCGAGAATAAATATTTCTATTCAGTGCTATTAGTTCATTTCCGCTTCTAAAATGCATATCATTGCAGCATTTTTATTTTGTTTTTATAAATTATATGTTGAGTATGGTTTGAAGTCTTCTGGTGAGTAGGTGGTGCTAGAGGTTTGAATTGTGCATCTTGTTTTAATGAGGATACTTTGTTTTGTTTCCTTGTAGATTATGGTGTCGACAGTTATGACATCGGGACAGGATTTGGACATTTTGCGATTGCAACCCCTGATGTAAGTGAAACTTCACTTGAGAAAGCTTAAATGAGCATTACAGTTTGTTTCATTCACAAGTGTTGTTACTTTAGGTTTACAAGTTTGTTGAGAACGTCAAAGCCAAAGGTGGTATCGTCACACGAGAACCAGGTCCTGTGAAGGGAGGGTCAACTGTGATTGCGTTTGTAAAGGATCCTACCGGTTACCTCTTTGAGATCATTCAAAGAGAATCTACTCCTGAACCTTTCTGTCAAGTAATGCTCCGTGTTGGTGATTTGGAGCGTGCTATCAAGTTCTATGAAAAGGTATCGAGATCTGATTGGTTAAGAGGTTGCCTTTATTTGTGATTTGATCTTAAAGATAAGTTGCTTGCAACGTAGCTTGTTCATGTTTTTGTTTCTGGAGAATGGGACTGACGGAAATAATATTGTTTTGTTCAAAATGGTTATGTTGTCTACATTGCTGCAATCGCGTTCCAGGTGCTACTTTACAGTTGTGAATTGTGTAAGTTCGTGGTTGCTGTATGCAAGCATGTAACTGAGTAACTATGTAAAAATGTAGGAGCCCATTAAGAAATCATTACTGAATATGCCTGTGTCCTTTTCACCTGTATAGAATATGCCTTTGCTTTTGGTAATTGGCCTGAGTACTGAACTAAAACATCGAGCGCCATCTTTCGAGCATATAGCATCCATTCTTCGTTAGACGCCCTTATAAAAGCCTAAAGCAGATTGTAGCGCTCTTATAACTTGTCAACTTGTTTGAAGTGTCTAGAATTATGTTATATATATTGTTTCGGTTGAAAGAGAGTCAAATTCTAACACCAAAGCGAAATTGTGTTTGCAGGCCTTGGGCATGAAAGTCGTGAAAAAAGTTGACAGACCTGAACAAAAGGTAAGCGCAACCTGAAGTATCTCTCGTGTAACTTCTATGGATGAAATTTTCGAGGCATTGTTATTCATCTGTGTGAGCTTATAATTCTACAGTACTCCATTGCTATGATGGGATATGCCCCTGAGCCAGAGACAATTGTTCTGGAGTTGACCTACAATTATGGTGTAACCGAGTACACTAAAGGAAATGCATATGCGCAGGTATTTATAAATTTCACGTATTTGGATGACATTATTTTATTCTATACAGGATTGTTTTTAATATTGAAATAGTAAATGATTGGAACAGATTGCTATTGGTACTGATGATGTTTATAAGAGTGGTGAGGTTGTCAAATTGGTTAATAAAGAGCTGGGTGGAAAGATTACTCGTGAAGCTGGTCCTCTTCCTGGACTCAACACTAAGATTGTCGGTTTCCTGGACCCAGATGGTTGGAAAACTGTGAGTATTCATTTTTTTTCGTATTGAGAAACATGAAGAACATATGCTCGGCTAATGAAAGTAGTCTGTATCTTTGTCTCATAACCCCACCATTCCCTTCCATTGGTACCATTCTATATGACAGACTGACGGTGTATGGCCTTAGAGGGTGTCGACCAGTTGCATGAATGTTTATCGAATATGAAGGTAGTAATTACGATTTAGGGATGACTATGGAGTAGTGGAGGCAGTTTTTAGGATAATATAATATCTACTTTGCAATCATGAGGTTTGTATGATTTTTCACTTTGATGACCCGAAATTTGAGCAAATACACGACTTTTTAGCCATAGCGCAGTTTCTAAACCCACTTCAATTGAATCATTTAAGGAAAATTTGGATATATTTATATGAAAAACGTATGAAAATGTCCAAGAAAGGGATACATAAATTAGAGGTGGACAAATTCTGTAATGTGCTAATGGGAAGAACTACTCCGTGGCTCTGTATAAAATTGCAGGTTCTCGTCGACAACAAAGATTTCCTCAAGGAGCTCGAGTGATTGGAGTTGGTATCCTAGAACGTGCATGTGATCCACTTTGCTTTAATATATAAATAAATCGCAGTTGCTCTCGGTGAAGTGGTTAATATGTCATATGTACGAGACTATGAGAGTTTCGACGAGCATGCTAGAGTTTTAGTGAGCAAACTGGATGAGAAACCCTCGACTATTTGAGTATGTATGGGATTATTATTTCGCAGTTGTTTTATATTCGTGTAATTGCCCTTGTGTTCGGACTATTCTCAATTGGGTGAGATCTACAACGATGACGGCCTTATTAATTGTGTGATGAGCAAATGGGGCATTTTACACAAACTCGGAGGTTCCTGTTGAGTTTAACCGGTACTTAAAAACCCGACTTGTTAAATCCCGCAATGCCAACCCAAGCTCTGCTGCTAGGTCAATATGTTTAAAGAACATACCTAAAGCTAATTGGCTAGTGTCGTATCTGGTGCAATACTTCGCAATAGGTCGTATGAAAAGACATTAGCGTAATCTTCTTGTTTCTAAAAGCAAATGGCATCACTGTCGATGCAAAGATGAGAAGACAATGTCATTACATCATGAAATATACACTTGGTTACAAAACTTCGACGCAGAATCAATAAAAAGACGATACAAATTACTCCGTACAAAATAACAATGTGTAGTCTATAAATCGAATTCGACAAAAGAATTGAGTGAATATTGGGCACAAAAGAAAGCAGCTACTTAAGCTGAAAAATTCTGTGAAATCGGCTACAACAGATGTAGGAATATAAGTATGAGGATGCTTGAATGATCATTGCATTGATGTATCCATTGGATAACAACCAAGAACTCGTAGAAAACTCGCAAACTCCTGCGAAAAAAATATGGATAACGCCACAACTTTCAGAGGAAAAAACCTAGTTTGTGTGGAAGGTTGGATGTACGTGCTAGCGCACAGAGAATCGATCAAATATGCAAATATGTAGACGTAAAATGTTGACGTTCTGCTTACAGAACTATGTTACTATAGCATCTCATAGTACCTCATGTACTTGTGTCTACTCATGTTCAGATACTTCATGTTCCGAAAAATAAATATATGCGTTCAAGGTTTTCATTGGCAAACTTATGATGTTCTGTTTTAGGTTGTCTACTATCAAACTTCCTAATCAAAATCTTTTTTAAATAAACAAGGAAGTTAACTGTTGGATGGAGGAAATACCGAATACGTTAGGGTTTCAAATTTGATATATTTTGGTGAACGATTAACAAGGGAAAGAGTTCAGAGTTCAGAGTAAGTCGGTTAAAAAAGAGTTCATATAAAGATAAGAACTGACCTGGAGATGCCCCAAAGCGAATTGGGCTTGTGGATCCGCCATAGAAGCTTGAAAGTCGATGAAGAAAAGATAATCGAAATATCTGTTCAAAAACACCAGGCAAAAACAAGAAAGAGGATGTGAACAACTATGAAAGTAAATCTCGTAAGTCAGATACGTAGTAGACGATTGTCACTTACTTAGCACTCCCCTTGTTTGAGTCATCCACAATCCGAAGTGGGCGATTCCTTTGCGGTCTGCTCTCAATCTGGACACCCGTGCAAAACAAACGCTCGTTAAACACTTTCTCAAGGACAATTGCACACAACGTTACCAAAAGAGCTTTATTCGAAAGGGATTATAAACCCGACCTTTGTTAAATTGATATCTCGAAGTGCAAAAACAGCCAAAGCCTTGAAAAGCACACCAGGGCCTTCGTCCAAGGAGAAAACAACACTCGTCTGAAAAAAAAATAGAAAAAAAAAAAGACAATTATATACACCAATATATGGGCATACGGCGATTAGTATTCTTACATCAGCAAAGAGTGTCATACAAACAAAATTATTGTACCTTGTGAGGCCGATCGGTGCCAGGTATAATAGGCTCTCGCGCGAGAATCATAAAACGCGTGATGTTGTCTTCATCATCCTGCTCAAAGCGACATTAAACATTCAGCTGTATTGAGGATATTGAGGCCATAAATGGCTCTCGGCAGGAATTATCACGCAAGATGCAAGAAGGCAGTCATAAAGTAAACACCTGTATTCTTTCTTCAAGAATGTTGAGGCCATAAATGGTTGCAGCACGAGCACTTGCGACAGCTCCTGTATCTCTTGCACGCTGCGACGCTACAATCTGAATTACAGTGTAAAAAATTAGTCACAGGTCATCCATTCACAGATAACTCTAAAAGGCTGAACTTGGTCTCACTTGTGCAGCACCAGCAGTATCATCGGTATTGATCCTAACAAGCCCCAATTTGGTCAGAGTCGCTTCACACTGGTTAAGTGCCTGCAAACAGAAATATCCGTCAGTAAAACTACATGTCATCGAAAGAACCGGAAGACAGTAATATCCATCATATCAAACCAAATTCATCTTCGATAAAAAACAGTTCTAAGCACCTGAGGGTGGCTTAGAACACGCTTCAGATCCTCTTTTCTAACCCCAGGCAATCCCATAAGACAATGGTTGACTTCTAACTTAACCTCCCCCACTATATGAAGTCTATGACGGAGGAGTAAGTCATAATTGCGGTGGAGACTACCGGCCACTGTGTTCTCGATTGGTATAACTGCCCTATCCACTAACCAAAGCTCAACTGCCTGCAACATAATTGAGTGTTAGAAGCTTGTCTCATATGACCATGCATTTTGCAGACGATGAATGAGGCATTAAAATATTTTAACCTTAAAAGCAGCCTCGAATCCATCACAAGGAACGGTCTCGCAATTCGGATACGCTTTCAAAGCGGCATCCTCGCTATATGATCCTGGGACACCCTATATTAATGTTAGCATCCACATGTTAGACATAGAGCATATTTTCCTGGTAGAATGAAAGCAACCAGTGATCCCTCTCACCTGATAAGCAACTCGAACTTTTGAGCCATCTTTCCGGGATGAAGGGAGATCAGAAGCAGTCAAAGGTTCTGCAGTTTCGAAAGTGTTATTCAGTTGGTAACTAGGTGACTCAAGCCATTCATTACTACTACGTAACTAATATTGTATGACAATCAACTAGCCTCACTGAAGCTCAGTCCTTTGAAACAATACTTCTCAAATTCTGTCGTAATGCTTTCAGAATAGCCCGGGAACTGGAAGAACTAATCATAAGGTCAAATAATGATCAAGGTTGCACAATTCAGAAGAGATTATTATTTTAGACTAGCATAAGGTACGACTTAAAAACCTGACCAAGGGTTCTATGTTCTCATTGATATCACAAGATCAGGAAAAACAAGAAACCCTTCCCGAGAGTGCCCTTTGAATTCACACCCATGCAAGAGCCATTCCCCCGACATAAGATACTTAATCACACATTACGTTAAAATTTCAATCTCGGGTATTTAGGTCTCGCAGCCAAACTAAGTCTGACAAGGACTAGTACATGGGTCACCGAGGTTCCATTTCGACATTGTCAAGAGTAATATTAAGAATACTTGTAGTTTCTACATGACCTAGTAAATATATGACCAGGTACAAAAACTTCATACCTTAGAAAATCAGTTCTACAATACTACCTCAATACCTTCAAAAGCTGCTGACATCTACCTCTTTATTTAGATACAAGTAGCTGAGGGAAGGGAGACGTTATCCTTCCAAATCTTTCTTACGAAAATAGATCCCTCCCCTGCAACCCAAAATACATTCCAAAGAAGGAAATGACTTTCCCTTCTTTTACTCGATATCTTTCCATAATTCCATCCAAACAAACCCTTAATACTATTATAACAAGAACGGTTACAACCATTATCTAAAGTCTAAACTAAAAGCCTAAGTAATGATTGAGGTCCAATGAATGGTTTTTGGACGCTAATACCCCTTGTGCTAAAACCTGTCTTTGAAAATTTCACTTGTGCGATAGGTTAGGATTTAAACAGACATCATTAGAACCATCACAAATTCACAATCGACAAAAAAATTAGCTTAGGGCTGATGACAAAGGCACAATCGAGGATTCATATGCCTTAATCAAAACATTTATCATTACAACAACAAACCACAAAAGCAAACAAACTAAACAAGACGACTTACTAGGAAGGGAGTTCAAATCCTTATGAAACCCAATGCACTCCTCTTGAGTGACCCGACCACGACGAGATTGAAGAGAAGTTGGAGGCACCAATGGCACCTCATCATCAACAAGAGTGATAGCCCTTTGTCCTAAAACCCGACAACAACACTCCCACTTCCCAAATCTCTTACCTTTTCTCCTCATACTCAACCCACCACCTCCCACACTACATTCCCTTCTACTCATTTTCCCCACAAATTCATTGTATGAAATCACCCAACTTCTAATCATAATTCCATCACCTACCAATGCCATCTTACCCTATCACTACCTAGCCTAGCGGTTAAGATGGAGGTATTGTCGAGGACAGGTCCCAAGTTCGAATCACCTCCCCCCCTTTATTGTACCGGCCTCGTGCCTCCACTACCAAAGATAAATGTCTTAGCCTAGTGGTTGAGACAGAAGTATTGTGGACAATAGGTCCCAAGTTGGAATTTCCCCCCGGCCTCGTGCCTCCAATACCAAAGATGTCTTAATCCAGTGGTTAATTGAACATATCGTGAACACTAGGTCCCAAGTTCAAATCCCCTTGCCCTCTTGATTGTACCGGCCTCGTGCCTCCAATACCAAAGATATCTTAGCCTAGAGGTTAAAATAGAGGTATTGCGGACGATCCCTTCCCCCCTTTCTATTGCAGTGGCCTCGTGTCACCTCTTACCCCCGAACAAAAACAATTATAATAATTATAAGAATTTAGTGTTACAAACTTACAAAAAAGCAATGTATTACAAGATTAAATTGATAAATACACATAAAAATTAGAGATTTTTGAGGGATTTAGAGAAACCAAGTTGAACATTTGTGAAAACAATGAAAATGGGTCCCACAAAAGTACAATGTAATTGAATGTTAAGTCACATAAGAGTTACAATCACTACAGTTACTACTACACAATACACATAATGTGGTTGACAACAACAATTAATTAATTAATTAATTAATTAATTAATGAAATGAAGTGATTAAAAACTTTGAAAAGAAAGAAATTTCTACCAATTAAAACTCAAAAAAAAAACAAAAGAGATGTGAAATTTATGAAGAATGTAGTACTACAAGAGAAGTACTAGGTGAAATGAAGGAAAAAAAAAAGTGATAATGTATGAATGTAAGGTAACTGAAGGTAACTGACAGCAAGAAATGAGAGGAAGATATGGGCCAAACAAATCAGAAGAGAGCATGTCAAATTAGACCCGACAAAATCGACCTGATTTAGAAAACTGTCATCGTAATTTGTCTACTTAGCTTGACTTGTTTTTATAATAATGCAGTTGAAAATAGACTTGAATTGACTCGTCGTAATTCGGTCTGATTAGTATAGTTGGACTTTGAAATTAATTGTTAACAATATGCGGAACATAATCGACCCGAATAACTTGACCCAACCAGCTCGAATTCAAGCAAACCTATCACTCGAATGAACCA